>JANAVB010017752.1:0-48149 GCA_029216955.1 Iris pallida
TGCCACCAACCACTCAAAAATTGTTAGAGCATCTCCAACCCTATTGTGACTTTGGAAAAAAGTTAATGCCACATAGAATGACAAAATTTTATTCAAAAGTTCTTCTCCAATGCAATTGTCAAGTCAATTGAAGTTTATGTGGCAAAAATTAAAGAAGACATTGTGAAGTTGATTGTCTTGTTCTAGACAATGCACTTGACAATGTCTTGTCTTCCATGTCATCAATTATGAATAAAAAATATTAGAAAAAAGAAAGAAGATGAGTAGTTGTCTTAAAAGTTGCCTTGGAAGTTGGAAAAAATACTTTTTATTGTATTCGCAATACTTTTGCATTGGAGAGTTTTTCTCTCTCATTGTCTTTTGAGATATAATTTTGCCACATAAACAAGACATTGTCTTGTGGCTCATGCCACATAGGAGCCACCTAAGACTCACAATACTTAACAAGATAATAGGGTTGGAGATGCTCTTACAAAAGGAGATAATTTTGATAACGCTAGGAAAAAAGAAAAAAAAGGTACATGATCAACCCCTTTTTTTTTAGTTAAGACATTATAAAAATGTTAAAATATTGGTCTTATTTTAATACCCAAAATTTTTGAAAATTATTGTAGGGTATCAAAACTTTAAGTATAAATAAAAAAAAAATGTTTTTTGGTTTTTTCATCTTCTTTCCCAAATTCCTAAATATTAATTATGTTTTTGCAGAAGTTCGTTGTAGATAAGTCTCATTTGCGATTGGGACTAATTCTGAAGTTTTTGAAATCTTAATGGACTCTCGAAACGTCAGAATCAAAACAGTTCCGTTTGGACGACGAAGGACTGACAAAATTTTGACACATCACTAAGAGTACTGCAAGAAGGAAATGAACCCTCATAAAAAGCTATCCTCCTCCGTACAGGCAGCTAGTAACCAGGGCCAACCCCGGGATAAGTCATACAAGACTTGGGACTTGAACAACCCCCTCTGCTAAGGGCAACTCCCAGGCTAAGCGTGATCCCAATAAAGGTTAGAGTCGTGGGTGATTCCAAGATCAGCCTACAATAAGGATCAATGGACAACTAAAATTAGCTCCAAATAGAACAACCTAATTTCGTGGACCGGCCCTACTAGTAACATAACCATTAAGAGTCAGGAAATCCGAGCCCTCAACTCACCCATCCACCCTTCAAAGAAGGGCACCTTCACGTGACCTGCGTACGTCTGCCTCTACACCTTTCCTTTGTTGTCAATCGAAAAATCAAACATATTAGAAGAAATTAAAAATGTTAACCATGCCATGCAAAAGGTAGACCAGGCTTTACATAACATTCTACTTACAAAACTAGATGAAATTAAAAATGTTGCTTTCACAAATGTCTTGGCATTTTGTTAAGATAGATAATAGACAAACTAACTTCAGGTCCGACAATGGCCACCATAAGCATTAATATGTTCTGCTCACCATCAGCAGGGGCAACTGGATGTAGTTACACTCTCAGGAACTAGTTTTAGAATGAAAAGTGCAAACAATTTATATTACCATGTTCCAATCTGTTTCTATACATTTGCAAATAATATTATATATATTTCTTAGGACGCTGCTAGCTTGTCCGCTGCGGGCTAGCCCGCCCGTCACGTCGCGCCGTTCAATTGGCAAGTCAAGCGACGTGGGACCCATGCATAGAGGGGGGGGGGGGGGGAGGGCAATGGGGTTCGTCCACGCAGGTGGGCGGGTCAGTCAGCCTGTGGACAAGTTAACATTTTCCTATTTCTTATATCTATGTAGATTATCCAAGTAACCATCTGATCTATCTGTACTATCATCAGAGGATATATACCAAACAACTCACATTATCTTTATTTATTTTATTTATTATTATTATTATTATTATTATTTTTTTTGAGATGTCCGACGATACACAAGAAATTTTGTGCACGCTGCATTGCATGCATGTTGGGTCCACTGTCTCCACTCCTACCAAATAAATGGAAGGAATAATACGCCCCGTGGCTTGATCCACTAATCTTCCGCCACCCAGCCGGGGTCTTATCTCTCATCGATAACCACAAGAGCCACTCGAGTTCGGTACTCTTTTTATCTTTAAGCATTAACATATTAGATCTTTGTAGGGTGAGTATTCGATTTATTCGGTTCCAACCGAACCGAATAACCGAAAACCGAATTCGACCGAAACCGAATAAGCAAAACCGAAACCAAACCGAATTGGTCAATAACCGAACCGAACCGAATTAAATCGGTTCGGTTTTCGGTTTATTCGATTTTTTTGGTTATTTTGTGTTTTTTTGTTAATATAATAATAACTAAATATACCTAGATATTTTATTATACATATAGTATATACCTATATAATATATATATATATATATATATATATATAATATATATATATATATATTATTAATATATATATACTAATATATATGATATATATATTATATATATATATATATATATATATATATATAATAATATATATATATATATATATATATAATATATATATATATATATAGTATATACCTATAATTAATACCTCTATATATATATAATATATATATATATATATTATATATATAATATATATATATAATAAACTAAATTTCTTATTCGGTTTCAGTTTTGGACCGAAACCGAAACCGAAACCGAAAAAGAAAATTTAGTATTTTCAAAACCGAAATCGAACCGATTTTTTTCAAAACCGAACCGAATCTCTTATTCGGTTCGGTTCGGTTCGATTTTCGGTTCAAAACCGAATAATGCTTACCCCTAGATCTTTGTATCGCAAGAGCTATTGAGAACTGTGTGGATTTTGGCAGTCCTAATAACAAACGGGACTTTGTCGATTTCTGAAGTTCGAAATCTTTAAAATGGATTCGAAACTTCAAAAAAAATTCTCATTCCGGAGAACGAGTCTTGGTGTGTGCCATCTCCAATTAGGATTGAAATAGAAAAAGGAAAATCGAAGCACATAACTGCTCAGAACACAGTAGTCCCGGCCCTTGACGCAGCTTATGTGACTCCGAAATGATCTCTTCTATAGCAGCCAAAGTTAAAAAGAACCAATAGGTTATGAAGAAAATTACCAATGTGAAAACTTTTGACCTCAGCAAACTACATGTATTACCCTCATTTAATCCAAATAAATAGCTAGTGGCATTACTCTATTCTGCATCAAAGACCATCTTCCAGTATTTCAAGACAATAATAAAACACATTTCTGACCAAGAATAGTGTGTTCCCTACAAGAATTGATAAATGTTTATGCAATAATACAAGAGATGAATAATAATAAAGGCACGATGTAATTTTTTTTAACTCTAGTTACAATTGGAAGGAATAATCTGTTTTTCTATGAGATCGAACACATTTAGCCACGATGTGCTATGTCTCCACATGTTGACCATATGTGAACGATAAACCTTTAAAAGGCGATAATGTTTAAACGTAAAACTAAATTAGGTAAATACATAGGTGATATTGACATTATTCTCATAGATGATATATACTAATGAGTGTTAACTATGCATGAAAAAGGTCAAGCAAAAAAAGGTTGTTAGCCACCATGTTATAATTTGTGTATATATAATTATTGTCATAGATGCTACGTGGACTGTGTTATTGGTCTACAGTTCACGTGGCACTCTTTCATTGATTTCACCGAAGGTGGCAAGGACCGCGGGCAATATAGTGTTCTCTTCCAATTTGCTTGGGAGTAAGGGGAGGGGACCCAAACGACCAATATAAATTTCTGGAGGCCTTTCACTACTCGGACCACAAACCCTACGAAGCATCGCTTTCTTGATGTGCCAACCAATGAGGATGCATGCATGCATGGACTACCCCACCCAAAATTGACTGAGCTGATCAAGGTTTGTTTGTAGGAAAAGATCCAACATGAGCATGTGAGAATTCAATTGATCATATTAATGTTACTGCATGTCTTCTTCTTAGCTGAACGTACAATTCACATGCGAAGCTGCTCCTCTCTCTCTCTCTCTCTCATTTCTCGCTATTACTTCTTACTCTTCTCATATGTAGAAGCCATTGGAAAGAAAGAAAAGAAAAAGGAAAACAAACATATGTAAAGCCATTACTTGTGATACACTTTTAAGTCTAAGCCTTGAGAATATAGCAAACATGTACCAATCTCTTCACAAAAAAAAAATTTAACAGATTTTATTCAAGCACGACCCCTTCATGATGCTGCTTATGCAAAATACTAATCCTTTTAAGAGATCAACCTTGCAGACTTGCAATCATAAATTTCCCCGCGACTTCGATGCAGGCACATATAGGATGGGGTGGGCTATAGCCCCCTAAAAACAAATTTTTATTTTTTTATTTTTTTGGTTAATTGTTTTATATGAGTTTCTCTATAGTCAGATCATCCCGATTTAATCTAGTCCACCCCAATTCATAATCCTAGCTCCGCCCCTGCTTCGATGGTCTAAACCTAATAAGAAGCATATAATGGTGGATAAGAATCATATGTTCTGAGTAGTTTCGTAGTTTAAGATCCCATTAGGCTCGCGCGTTAGGAGAAATTAAAAATGATTGAAAACGCTAGTAAAGTGTACGAGAGCTAGGGTGGCGATTTTGCCCTCATACCCTCTACCCTAGCCGGGTACCCTGCACCCTCAGTGCCCACGGGTACCCTCTACCCTTCGAGGGCAAGCCCTACCCTTACCCTCTGGAAATTAGGGTAGGGTAAGGGTTTTATTCTGTTACCCTAGTGCAATTAACCGGGTACCCGCCCTACCCGCCCTACCCTCTGCCCTGTAACCCTACCCTGAACCCTACCCTACCCTGAATCACTACCCTACCCACTACCCGTTAACCCTAACCCTACCACTAGCCGTCTAGGCTCTAGCCCACTCCTGTAAATCTGTGCTTTGTAATTTTGTATAGTCCCACTGCCATAGTATTACTACTACTTGTAGTTTTTTTTGTAATTAGTACTTAGGATTAGGAGAACTACATGGTGCTTGATCCTAAGGAGTCAGGTCTAGCCCCCTCCTTGGGTATGTAGGCAGTCCAGGTTCTACTATATAACTGGGTTCAGCGCCTTTAGTAAAAAAAAATTCTCCCTATTATTTTTTGTTAAGTTGTTATGATTTTTGAATGCTGTCAAAATCTGAAAAAAATGAAATGGAAAGAAAAATATTCTCCCCCTGTTTAGTAGCAAAAAATTTGATTTTCAAAGTTAAAAAATAAAATGGCAAGGATAATACCCTTACCCTCCCTACCCTGACCCTCAGCTACCCTGTGAGGGTAAAGGGCAAGGACGGGTAATGGGTATTGATTTTTTGGAAGAGGGCTACCCTACCCTACCCTCATGACTCCCCTAGGGTATCAAAAAAGGTCAATACCCTACCCTACCCTGCCCTTCCTGCCCTTACCCTACCCTACCCTACCCATCGCCAGCCCTAACGAGAGCTGCTTAAAAAAAATCCTGCTTAGTAGCAGTCGAAACTGTTTGAAATCTAACAACGAAGTTATTGAAGATAGAGCAGACCTCTAGAAGGATGGAACGGTTTGCTAGGGTGGTCAGAACCAACGTTGTTCAAAGCGAGATTCGACCTTCTCAATTGGTCTATTTCCATGAACTAGCAAGTTCAGAAAAACTTTTGAATAATCTTTGTCACCTCCTTTCGAGGACCAGCACGAAAGTGTTAAAAATAAAGAACATCCCCCTGGTTTATAGAGTTAATTAGTTGTACCCCCTAGTGCATAGAAGAAAGTGAGTGAAAAATTAAGTACCCAGGGGGGGGGGTGTTTTTTGTTTTTAAAATAACGAAAACAGTTACCAAAATGCGTACAAACCATAGGAGGTACAACTAATTAACTCTTATTCTAACTACATAAAACAAATAGTAGAGCTCCTATTCTCCTAACGAATTAAACCACATTACAACACTGATACCAATTTAATTCCCTCTGGAAATTAAATTATTTTCCCCCCGGTTAGGGAGAATGTTGCCCACCCCTGCCACTTGAGCATATATATATATATATATATATATATATATATATATATATATATATATATATATATATATATATAACACGATGACTCTGGCGACTCGCGTGCGACTCAGGGGCGAAGGCGTTCTGGAGACTCAGGCTAGGGCTTCCCCTCCCCCGCGGCCGCTGGACCTGTCACGCTTCGAGTCGACAAACCGTTCGTCCCCGGTGTTACTTTGCCGATTCGATCGTCCTCGCTAAGGCGTGATGCCACACGAGCCTGGAGTTGCGCTCGTGCAAGGCAAGATGACAAGTTCTTAAATGGTTATCTTTTTATTTTGATATTAATACGCCAAGTCGAAACTTCACAAATCACATCAGAATATAAGACGCAGTATAGGAAGATAGAAATGCTTTTCATTCATAGCTTGCAACGAAGTGCAAGTCGTAATTACATTGGATGCCGTTGCGGCTACATTGATTGAAAACATAAGGAAATACATTCGACAAGTTGCCTGAACTAACGCTTGCCGTCCCATACATTCGCCCCTTTATACAAAGCCGTCGACTTGAATTGGCTTCAACATACTTCAGCATAGGAAGAGCTTCAAATGCCTCTCCGTACTTCAGCTCCAGTTTAGTTGAGCGCGCCCGTCGCACCTGGGAAAATTGGAGGAATGGGATTAGCACACTTGCTAAGTGGACGAGACGAACCCACTCGTCTAAACCGACTCTGATTGTTAGGGTAGGCATGCTTTAGAGTTGTCTTTCTATTAGAACTAATGAATTCAGTTCATATTCGATAGCCATCTTTGCGTAATAAAGCATACAGTGAACCATAGCAGTTTATCATATTTCTTACCACGGCCGTGCTCGTCCCTGCATAAAAACAGAGATAATATTTACACCTGCATAAGACAATAGGTGAGCATGCTACTATCTTATATGCGGTCATTGATGTTACACATCACGTGGGACTATCTCAACGGCATTTCGGTCCGCTCAGTCTAGGTTGCAAGCCTGACTGACGGTCCCGCAATGCATCAGTGCCGAAGCACGATTATTCATTCCCCCTAGGTCGAGTCGATTCCGATGCCCCGGATATCGATTCGAGGAAAATATCAACTTGTGCACAAGCTGTCCATGACCATGCCAATGCTTGAACAGTTTATATATGCAACCAGTTTTGTATAGCGCGGACAGTATTGAACGACATTATCATTTCCCCCAACTCATGCAACGTTCATTTTCCCCCAAGCCGTACTCCGATTTAGCGTCCCGTAGGAACCAAATTATCCGAGGCATCATAACCCACGATCGATGTTTCATAATATTTTGCAGCATGTAAAATAGTCTATATTTTTACTAGAACCTTAAACTTTCTGGTTTATGTGATAGACTTGTATTTTCAGAGTGAATTTCTCTAAATCGATACGTTTTCTCGAGTTCTTGGACTTAGTGGATTGGCATGCAATTAACTTGGCATCGATCGATTTGAATGAATTCGAAGCAAGGAATAAGTTTGCGGGACAGAGTAAAAAAGAAGGGGCCGAATCACCCACCGATTACTTTGCTTCGTGCCGGTCGTCCAAGCGCTACGCAACGTCAATCCTTAGTTACGCGAGCTCCTGCAATGGCACCAACGCTTTGTTAGAATTCCTTCTTTTTCCCTTGCATCGAAATTGTAATTGCACCCATGAAAACGACGCGAAAGCACTTCATCAAGTCCAGCGGCAAAGCTCCAAGAAAACCATACAGCGGTCCGGTCCCGTCGAAGGGACTTTTATAGAGAGCTCACTCGTCGAGACGCAGCCCGCTGCATCTAGGACTTATTCCAACAGAAGTCGTTCTATTAGTTGGATCGATTCTCGTAACTTCCGTCCAAATCGATTTGAATCGATGCCGCAAGGCGTTAACGTTTACCAAGCTTAGCGATCGAGTCAGATGGCCATCTAAGTTCCCGGCCGATCTGACTCGGCGCTAGCATATTATGAAGTTCCGTCGCCTATCGAAAGCGGGGCGCTACATAATATACCACTAGGAAAAAGTTTCGTCCCGAAACTTAAGAACAAGGGTCTGACCTTAATTTAGACAAACAACGCGGGGTACTTCTCTTTCATCTCCGCCTCCATCTCCCACGTCGACTCCTCGACTGAATGGTTCCGCCAAAGCACGCGGACCAAGGACATCGACCGATTTCGCAGCACCTTCTCCTTGCGGTCCAAAATTTGAATAAGCTCCTCCGAGTAAGACAAGTCAGTACGTAGCTCCAACTGATCGAAGCTAACCACATGACTTGGATCGTGCACAGTATTTTCGAAGTTGTGAAACGTGGAAAACATCGTGCACACATCAGCTAAGGCAGGAGGTAGTGCGATCCGATAAGCAACCGTCGCAATTCGCTCAATGATCTCGAAGGGGCCTACAAATCTCGGGCTCAACTTGCCTTTAATGTCGAACCGCATCACACCGCGCATGGGCGTTACTTTTAGAAACACATGGTCCCCGGCCAAGAACTCTAGCTGACGTTGACGAAGATCTGCGTAGCTCTTTTGTCGACTTTGCGCGATGCGGAGTCTATCTCGAATCAAGCGAACCTTTTCGACGGCCTGCTCCACCAGTTCCGGTCCAAGCACTTGTCGCTCTCCGACTCCATCCCAGCATATCGGCGAACGACACTTCCTCCCGTAGAGCACTTCGTATGGAGCCATCTGAATGCTCGACTGATAACTATTGTTATACGCAAATTCCGCAAGCGGTAAATGCGTATCCCAACTAGTCTTTAGGTCGATCGCACACAGACACAACATATCTTCTAAGATCTGATTGACCCTCTCTGTCTGACCGTCTGTTTGGGGATGGTACGCCGAACTAAAGTTCAGTTTGGTCCCCATCGCCGCTTGGAGGCTCGTCCAGAAACGCGATAGGAATCGCCCGTCTCTGTCCGAAATTATAGTGGCCGGTACTCCGTGCAGTCGAACAATCTCATCGACGTAGATTTGTGCTAACCGATCGACGCTCCATCCTACTTTAATTGTGATGAAGTGAGCCGACTTGGTCAATCTATCAACAATGATTCGCGTCATTCCCCCACGGCGTCTTCGGAAACCCCACAATGAAATCCATCGAGATATTGTCCCACTTCCACTCAGGAATGGGGATGTTCTGCAGCTCGCCGCCTGGCCGTTGGTGTTCCGCCTTCACCTGCAGACACGCCATGCATTGCGATACGAACGTAGCCACGTCTTTCTTCATGCCGTGCCACCAAAAGTTTGTGCGCAAGTCCTTGTACATCTTGGTGCTTCCAGGATGTAACGAGTACTTCGCATAGTGCGCCTCCGTCAGAATTTTTTTTCTGAGTTCGACAGTTTCAGGAATGCAGAGCCTTCCCTTTAGTCGCATCGTCCCGTCTCCGTCTTCCGCAAAGTCAGTCGTCCTTCTCGTTGAAATCAGCTCGCACATTTTCTTCAGGAATGAGTCGTCCCCCTGTGCGGTCATTATCTTGCTAAGCAGGCTCGATCCTAACTTTAGTTGAGCTAGGTGCAGGTGTCGATACTCAATTGCGAGTTCGATACCCATCGTTTCAAAGTCTCGCTTTATCTCCTTGTTTATGGCCAGTGTTCCCATAAACATTCCGCTGAGTGCGTCGGCCACCACGTTTCTCTTGCCCGGTGTATACTCGATCGTTAGCTCGTAATCTTTTATGAGTTCGAGCCAACGTCGTTGTCGTAGGTTGAGCTCCCGTTGTGTAAATAAGTACTTCAGGCTTTTGTGATCTGTGTAGATTCTGCATGCCACACCATAGAGGTAGTGTCGCCATAACTTCAACGCAAAGACGATCGCCGCCAATTCTAGGTCGTGCGTCGGGTAGTTTTTCCTCGTGCTGCTTCAACTGCCGTGAAGCATAGGAGATGACTTTATCTCTCTGCATGAGTACGCACCCGAGGCCAGTTCCCGACGCGTCGCTGAATATCTGAAAGCCTTCTGGATCGTCTGGAAGTGCAATGATTGGAGCTGAGACGAGCCGTTGCTTCAACTCTTGGAAGTTGGATTCACATTCGTCGCTCCATTCAAATACTACTCCCTTCTGGGTGAGGCGAGTCAGAGGCGACGCTAGTTTTGAAAAGCTTCGCACGAATCGACGGTAGTAGCCCGCTAAGCCAAGGAAACTCCGAATGTCGCTAGCCGAGGCAGGTCGTTTCCAATCCACCACCGCATTAATCTTCTTTGGGTCCACCGTGACACCTTCGGCAGAGATTACGTGCCCGAGGAATGTCACGCTACTCATCCAGAACTCGTATTTACTCTGTTTGGCGTACAATTTATTTTCACGCAGAATCTGCAGTACCGTCTTCAAATGTTCTGTATGTTCTTCACGATTCTTTGAGTAGACAAGGATATAGTCGATGAATACGACTACAAATTTATCTATTTGAGGTCGGAAGACTCGGTTAATCAGATCCATGAACGCGGCTGGGGCATTCGTCAAACCGAACGGCATGATGAGGAATTCGTAATGACCATATCGAGTGCGGAAGGCAGATTTCGATATGTCGTCGGACTTGATCTTCAATTGATGATAGCCTGAACGAAGATCAATTTTTGAAAATATTGCCGCGCCTTGCAGTTGGTCAAATAAGTCGTCGATTCGCGGCAAAGGATACTTGTTCCGTACGGTCGCCTTGTTGAGTTCACGATAGTCGATGCATAGCCGCATCGACCCATCCTTCTTCTTCACGAACAATACGGGAGCACCCCACGGAGAGACGCTAGGGCGAATAAATCCGCGGTCTAGCAACTCTTGTAATTGCACCTTCAGCTCCTTCAGTTCTGCTGGAGCCATTCGGTAAGGCGCCTTGGATATCGGCCGTGTATCCGGAAAGGTGTCGATGCTGAATTCAATTTTTCGATCCGGCGGCATCCCGGGCATCTCATCAGGAAAAACGTCAGGAAAATTTGCCACAACATCAGTCTGCGTGTTTGTATTATCCTTTCGCGTATCTCGAACTGATGCCAAGTATCCCACGCAGCCGGAACGTAGCATACGCCTTGCCGAAATTGCCGACACCATCATTTTCGCCTTCGAGACCGTACCGCACGAATATGAGAACTCTGTCTCGCCAGGAAGACGAAACACTACTCTCTTCTCCGTGCACTCGATCGTTGCACGACAAGCGCCCAACCAATCCATGCCCAGGATTATATCGTAATCTTTGATGTCTAGTACGACGGCATCCAAGGATAGATATCTTCCTCCGATACAAATGTGGACATCCCTACAAATAAAGTTCGCAGGCATATCGACTCCCGACGGAGTGCTAACGCTAATATTTATATCTAGTGATTGCATGGTTATTTTATTTTCTTTCGCAAAATTAGCAGATATAAAGCTATGCATCGTACCCGAATCGAATAATACTCGAGCATGTATATCTTTGTAGAGTAATATACCTGTTACAACCGTATCGGACGCAAGCGCCTCGTCCCGAGTTAAGGCATAAACTCGGCCTTGAGCTCCGTGGCGTTGGTTCTGATGGTTGACGGGCACCGCATTCGCGCCTTGCAGTATCGGCGCTTTATGCGGATTCGGGACGTTCCTCGGTGGATTGTGTTGATTTGGACCTTTGTGCGGGCAATATGTAACTATATGGCCTACCTCGCCACACTTGTAGCAAGATCTCGTGACGCAGTCGACGGTTCGGTGCCCACGCCTACCGCACCTGGTGCAGTATTGACTGCCATGGCCTCGATCATCGAATCTGTTCGGACGCTTTGTTATTCCCGATCCCCCGGCGTCGGCGTCGTTAGGACGCTTGTTGAAGTGGTTATGGATGCCTCTACTCGACATACGGCCAAAGATGCGCTCACTATCAAGAGCGGCATTATAGGATTCACGGTATGTTCGGCACCTTTGATTTATGACGTCCCTTCGCAGTTCGTCATTTAGGACTTGTTGGAAGCGTTCACACCAGGCTTCCTTGTTGGGCAGGAAGGCGCCGGCAAACTTCGTCAGCTTTGAGAAGCTCGAATCATAATCGTCGACAGACATATTTCCCTGTCGCAGCGTCATGAACTCGTCTTCTTTTTGTTGACGGACAGCGCAAGGAACGTACTGTTCGAGGATGGCTTGCTTGAATATTTTCCAGGAAATTGTGGCGTCCGTATCGACTTCATAGATTTCCTGCTTTTTAGCAGCCCACCAGTCGTACGCCCTCAGTTGCAGCTGTAACGCCGCACAAGTTACCCGCTGGGACCCTTCGATGCTAAGCAGATTAAACAGGTCCTCCATCTCCGCGAGCCATCCCACGATCACATCAGGCTTCGCTTGGCCGTTGAACTTTGGTGGATTCATCTTGCGGAACTCCTTTGCCTTGAACAAGGAAGAAGAATCTATCATTTGCTGTTGAGTCTCTTCTTCCTCGTTTTCTTCTTGGTCGTCTTGCTTTTCCTCGGTCTCTTCGTCCGTCGTCTTGGTATTGCCCGCCATTCTGCTCACTATCTGAGTCAGGGCATTCATCTGTTTTTGTTGCGCCTCGAATTGGGCTTTAAATTGTGTCTGAAGCTGCTGCTGCTACAGTTCCATCAACTGTAGCATCTTCTGCATAGTCGTCTCGCTAGGCTCAGTGCTTTTTGTGCTCGACGTACTATCTACATGTTTGCCATTAAAATTCTTTGATTGTAATTTCAATACAAATAGAACAGTGTTACAACATAGGACTTTAGACGTAGTCCTAGGAGTACACTTTTGTTTATCTGGGTCCCTTATGCCGATGGAGCGAGTGGTAATACGTTGACTCCGTTGACGAGCTGACGACGGTTATCGGTTCTCTGAAGGTTTGGATTGCTCTGGGTGTTGGAGCTTGTCGAGAGGAGGAAGACGTTGAGTGTCTGTATCTGCCTCTCTGGTGGTATGTTCATTCGTATGTGTGTGTGTGTAAGAAGGAAATGATTCCTCTATTTATAGCTGGGCAGGTTGGCTGCTCATGCACGCATATGTAGGATGCGCTGGTGTGTGGGAACGCCACATGTTGATCGCTGATGGAGGCGGATGGGTGATACGCCCTGATCGAGGGGTTGACTTCTTCATCTTGCAGTTGTGAGCCGACACGTAGCAGAGGAGAAGATCTTTCTGTTGCTGAGATCTTGGGTAAGTTGAGTCAAAGGACGCATGTCATCGACCCATGGCTCGGAGATCTCAAATTTGGTGGGGAATGATCTGGTAGGATGCGCCTGAGATTGGGCGCATGAGGAGACTTTGGCTTGTAACCTTTAGGAGTCACGAACCATTCTGGGCGCATGGCTTTTGAGGCGCATGCAGGCGACTTTCCTTCTGTCTTTTGGGATCAGAGAGCAGTCTGGGGCGCATGGCTTTTGAGGCGCATGCAGAGCTTCAGATGGAGACTTTCCTTCTGTCTTTAGGGATCAGTAAAGAGTCTGAGGCGCATGGCTTTTGAGGCGCATGCAGATTTGGACGCATGGCTACAGAGGCACATGCGGGTGGTTGAGTGGCCACGTGGCAGTAGCCGTCGGAGTAAGGTCATGATGATGCTGACGTTGCCGACGCTTCATCTTCTGAAAAAGCTGCCGACTGTTCAGACTTTGGGAGGCGTGCTGCCAACTCTGTCAGTTCAGCATTTAATGTTTGTGACATTCGATGGACAGATGAGGGGGCGCGTCGATTGGCGTTCCACCGGGTATGGGGACGCATGGGGGCGCATCCTCTGTGATGCGCTCGGTTCTGAAGGGCGCGTCTGTATGATGCGCTTGATGTTGAAGGGCGCGTCTGTGTGATGCGCTTGATGTTGAAGGGCGCGTCTGTGTGATGCGCGGTCTGGCCGGCGCATCCGCTTCGTGAGACGTCTTTGATGGTGCAACTGTTTCTTCGAGTGCTTTAAATAGCCGTTTTGACTTGGCTGAATTCGAAGCGTCTGGTTCATCCATTTAATACAAATTCATTGCACGAAATTCGGAGAGCCATCCACTTGGCGCATGGGTTTGATTTGCCTGGCCTATAAATAGTGGTATGGAGAGAGGGTTGGCCTCTCGTTCTCTCACGTCTTTCCGACATGAACTTGTGTGCTCGAATGCATCCTGTTGACGAAGTGCTCCCGAGGGTGAAGATGAGACGCCATGTCGTTGTTGATGCACTTGAAGGTGGACATCCAAAAGACGGAGTCGAGGGCTTCCGAGGCAGGCGGAAGGTGCCTGTTGCATCCAAAGATAGGGATGCTCGGGCCTCGTCTCCGTTGTGCAGGAAGAGCCGTAGATCGGAATGGTGGTGCTAGGCTCTTTCTTCCTTCAAAGTGGGTGTTGCCCACTCTGGTTGTGTTGAAAGCTGCTCCTTTAGCCGTATTTCGATTACGGTCTTCCTTGGTCTTTGGAGGCTCTTTCGAAGCCTCCCCTGGCCACAGATTTGCGGTGCTCTTCACTTCCTCGGTTCCAGCCAGAGGGTTAAATGCTTCATTAGTCGAAGTATTTATCAGGTGAGCCTGGCTGGAAGAGCGGCACATAACTGGGCTGCTGAAGGGATGCACATAACTGAGCTGCTGAAGGGATGCGCCTTGCTGAGGGCGCATGGTGGGATGCGCCCGGTTGAAGGCGTATGGTGATGCTGCGCCCGACTGGAGGCGCATGGTGGCTGCTGGTCGTAGACTTATTAGGATCTTTTCTTTGTAGAAATTCTCCTTTGTACAACCTTCACTAGACATGTAATAGACTTTTATATGTGAAATAAAAAGTTGTGGTGACTGCTGCGCCCGACTGGAGGCGCATGGTGGCTGCTGGTCGTAGACTTATTTGGATCTTTCCTTTGTAGAAATTCTCCTTTGTACAACCTTCACTAGACATGTAATAGACTTTTATATGTGAAATAAAAAGTTCTTTTTCCATGTCTATATCTGTTATTTTTGCTGTGGAGTATTTTGTCCGAGCTCTGGCGTATGTAGTGTCCGACGCATGGACTTTCTGGTTGTGAAATTCTATGCTTCTACAAGACCCCCTTCAAAGTTTTCAAAACTTTTGGATAAGTTTTGGAATACTTTGAATAAGAAGCATGGAGGTCAGGGCACATGACTGCTGGGGCGCATGCCTGTTCGGGCGCATGCTCCTCTCAGTTAATGTATATGATGATGCCTCGGTAACCGAAAAGATTAATGATAATCTTTTGGTTTTATTTGCTGTTATCTTTTCACAGAACCCGAGGCGACGGCTGAGATCACACATCATCGGGTCACGCGTACGACCAAGCCCTATAAATAGGCAAGAGATGGAGAGAGAGAGTTCTTCTTCTCCTTGCTTTTGCTTTCTTCAGAGTTCTTCTTCAAAAACCCTAACTTTTTCTTTTTGAGAGAATGGCTCCCAAGACACCTCGCGGTGGTGCCGGCAAGGGGAAGGAGAAAGGAAAGGAGCCTGTGACAGTTGTGGCGGCTGACGTCCCCTGTCGGCCGGTCGAAGTTCGGCCGGAGGTGATTGGTGAGTCTCATTTGACGTACACCAACGCACATAGACCTTGAGTCTTTGATGATGTGCCGCAGTTTTTGCCTGCCGACGCGCATGGGTTTAAACCCTAATGATGCGCTGAGGCTCTGCCGTTGACGCGCATGGGTTTAGACCCTGAATGCGCCGAAGCACTGCCGCTGACACGCATGGGTTTAGACCCTGATGATGCGCCGAAGCACTGCTGATGCGCCTGGGTTTAAACCCTGATGATGCGCCGCAACAATTTTTTTTTGCGAACACATTATGTACTTCTGATGGGTCTTAGAATCTTTTGTTACTTCTAACATTTTCGAATCTTTGCTAGTATCAATGACTATCCCGCCCTTGAATGAAGTGCTTTTGGAGACTGCCCTCTGTCAGACGGGGGTAGATTATGACGAGGAAGTGATAAACCCTGCTCAAGATGTTCTTATGCTGGATCAGCATCCCGAGAGAATGACTCAAATCCGGGAACAACAGTATGGGTTCCTCAAACGGATGATGGAGCGTGGAGTTTTGAAGTCTGCCACATCTGATAAAGTGACCTTCTTGAAGCCTGAGTTCTTATTCGGGGACCGCCTCACTTCTACTGAAGCAACAGTGTTGAAGGTCAAGGAAGACTGGTTTTTTACAGCCAAAGGAGTGCATATGACCGTTAAGCAACTTGAACGCCAATGGCCTTTGATGGCCTTCTGTCGTCTTGCTTCGAAGAGGATGATGTCTTGGGATCTTACCCCCTCCCAGGGGGGAGCGGTGATTGGCATTATCAAAATTGATTCTGCCTCCGATCAGAGAGATACTTTGACCGCGGTGCGGTCTGGGTCTTCTTTCACCTGGCGGACGCTACGTCCTGGGAGCATTTACAGTGTTGTTCCCCTTGATACATTTGCTTATAGTGCCTTGACTTTTGCACATCGCATGCTGTTGATGGAACGCTCATACCCGAAAGGTGAGTTTCGGGTAGAGGGTTGGTGTCATTACGTTTCCAAATGGGATAAACTGACACTCTGGGTTTTGTCGCGGTTCCAGACTGAGCTCCGAGAAATTGGGCTGACTGCCGCGATTCGTGCCACCCAGGCAGGTGTTGACATTAACAGGCATATGTTCCTCGCCCTTTTGGAGATGTTTGATATCCATACTGGGACCTTTTTTACTCCGGTGGGGGAGTTAGGGCTCGCACTTCATGAGATGTATGAGGTATCAAAGCTCCCTTGGGGATCGGAACCCTCTGAAGAGTATTTTCCGACCAACGAAGAATTTCAAGTCCTGGGGGACAAGGCTGAAGAGATGACGGCCGTCTTTAAGGAAGTGGCTAGTCATCATTACTATATGCAGAAGAGGGATAAGGGCGGATTGCAGCCTCATGTGACCGCTTGGAGAGATTACGTCTTTAGGCAAGACGAGGGGGATCCCTCGCAGTTCTCCACTCCGCCGGCGCTTTCTCGTAGTGAGGTGCTCTCTGAGATGAGCAGGTTAGATGAAAAGAATCCCTGAGAAAACGAGGACCAGCATTCTGATGAACGCTCCTACAGCTGTTTCTGGCATCTTGCTCATCGAATGTCGTCAAAAGCAGTATTGGTCGCGTATCTCATGGTTTGGCTTCGGGATTATGTCTTCCCGGGCGGATCTGGCCCTGTAGAGAGAGTGACCCGGCACTTGATCCTACCAGCTGTGAAGTTGGTCTTTGGCCGGCGCCTGGCTCTACTCCCCGCAATGGTATGTAATTTACTGCGAGGTTTACACGAGTTCGCGGAAAATATAATTCATGACCGAGGTCGAAAGGATAACTTCCCGCGTACTGAACTGCCATTTCACTATTTGATGGGATGGTTAATTTTACACCATCCCAACGTAATGAGTCCGGGTTCAGAAGAAGACTACAGGGCCGGAGATGCATTCCTCCGCCGTTTCCACCAGAGGAGTTGGTCGCATACTGGCGTCCCTGTTTGCAGAAGGGTGTTATCCCGTCTTCAGGGATGGGAGATCACCAAAGTTGGTCCGATCTTCTTGGGTTTTGAGGCCAACGAAGACTTAAGGGATTTAGGTGAAGACGCCACCGCCTTGCCTCCATGGAGATTTCGCTGGTTGCAAAGTATTCGGCCATCCCACCTGGTGTACCGGAACAGGAATCAGTGCTTCCTGGAACCGTATTTGCCGAGCCGCTTTGCACGTCAATTCGGTTATGCGCAGCTGATGTTGGACAACCCCAGTGTCACCCTGGCGTATGCTGGAAGTTTGCTGGATGGCGCACGAGCTTGGCATTACTATAACGCCGGATGTACCGGAGCTCGCTTTATGCTGCCTGCCCAGGATCCGCGGCCGCCCATTCTTTACTCAGCCGCCAAGTTTTACTGTGTTATGGCTGCCGCGCCTTTCGAGTATGATAGGGAGACGAGTCTCGTTGCAGGCACCCCGTTAGCGGTAACTGGGCCTGTATCGGCTAAGGCTCGAACACACCGTCCACCAGGGGTGAGTCAAGCTGCACCTTCGGTTGATCAACCGAGACGACGTGCAGATGCAGGGGTTGGATCACCTGCGTCAAAGAAGCTAAAGAAGGCATCGTCACCGACAGTGTCATCGGATTCAGCATCTGCAGAGGTAAGGATCCCCCACATAGTCTGGTTTGGGCTCAACATTTTATGTAATCAATGCTTCCCCTTTTGTACAGGAGCCGCTAAAAAGAAAGCCTCGTACTCCAAAATCTGGTGGGAGCAGGCCAAAGGAGATGGCGGGTTCGTCTGAAGTGCGCATCCCGCCGACTATGATGTCTCCTATGAAGAAGAATCCGGAGGATGCCGTTGTCGTGGAGATTCCAGCGTCCCTGGATTATGTCAGGAGGGAAACTGAGGATGCAGCGGCCTCCGAGATGATAAAGGCCACGGCTGGGGCCTGGGATGCCGAGGGTCCAGCAGACGCGAGGCTTCCTGGTGATGATGTGGGGTGGAGTTCGTCGTCCTCCGATGACGTCCCTCCAGCGTTGCAGGAGTATGTTACGGGGGCAACAGATATGGTTGGAACGGAGGAGATGGTTGATTCCCCTCCTTGTCATGATGAGGGAAGATCGGCTGTATCATTGCCGAGTCCTACCCCAGCCTCACCCGTGGAAGTTGAGGTGGCTACCGATCAGGCGGTAGCGATAGATCCTGTCCCTGTAGAGGGACTTGAGAAGGATGAGACTCATCTGCCAGTCCTATCTCCCGGGGCGGGCCAGGAGATGAGTGTTGATCTCCCCGTTCTGCCGGGGGAGGTACTGACCATTGATAGGACGTTGGGGGCAGAAGAGGTGGCCATTGACGTTGGTGGTTCCTCCGAACTTAAGAAGGGTAAGGGTGTGGAACCCTCTGTTGCTCCTCCTACTTGGGGTACTATCTCGACACCTGTGCCGGCTTCCTCTGTTCCTTCGGCTCCTCGGGCTAGCAGCCCGGCCCATGTTGATGAAGAGCCTATTGATACCGCGATTCCAGTCTCGCAGGTTGAGGTTGGAGGATCTTCTTCTGGTCTGCTAACTACAGTAGCCCCTCCAACTCCTGCTATGACGCCGCAGGTGCTGGCGGACGCAGATGAATATGTGAAATTCATCGTCGAGGGGGTGTATAAAATGCTGTAGAGGGGTGTATCTGCGGTGATGGATGCCAACGGGAGTTTTGCGACGGCAAGAACTCTGGCAATGCCTTATATCGAGCTGATCCGCGTTCACCAAGGTCACGACCATATGGCCGAGATCCTGGAGGCTTCGGTGATCGAGCTGGACCAGCGGCTCACGAAACTTCAGCGCATCCAGCGAAATGACCTTTCCATCTTGATAGATGCGGAGAAGGAGAAGTTGATCGCTGAGATTGAGTCTTCCTACCAGGCCACCGTGAGCATCTGGGAGCACGAGGTGGCTGAGACTGAGACTGCGGTGTGGCAGTTGTCTCAGTCCATGAAGGAGACAATGGAAATACGAGCTGCGTTGGACGCTAATATCGCGGAGATCAACGCCCAGATGCGCCGTCTTGAGGACCAACGGGCCCGACTCCAGTTAGATGCCGAACGTGTCCAGGCTGAACACGTAGCATTCAAGAAGGAGGAAGCAACCTTCACTCACCGGGCTCTTGCCCTGGCTCGGCAGCGACAACAGCTTGATGAGAAGCATGAGAGTGATACTTCCGCTGAGGCCGTTGAATTGATGCGTCAAGAAGCTGAGCGTCGAGTCCTGGCGACTGTGGAGACTCATGCAGCCGACTTGAGACGTCGAGTTAGAGAGCTCTCAACCAACCCTGGAGATGTTTAGGGACTGTAGCGTCTCCTTTTTATTTATTTTTTGCAACTCTTGCTGGGGGATAGTGTAGTTTTGTACTCTCTCTTTTTTTTAGAAAATAAAGAAGTACGCAACTTTTTGTGATGTGTTCATTTTTGTTATCATGAACTTGATGATTTGTGTGGACCTATTATCTTTTGCGCACCTTGGCTTTTAGGTACAGATAATAAGTTTGAAGGAACCAACATGTTTGCTTAGAGGTAATGTGGACGTGGCAATCATTGAGGTTTAAATGATAGAATCTTCCTACTCAGAGGTATTTGTTTGCCATTAAAATTGTTTGATTGAAAACTTTAACACAAACAGAACAGTGTTACAATATAGGACTTAGATGTAGTCCTAGGAGTACACTTTTGTTTAATCTAGGTCCTTAGTGCTAATGGAGCGAGTGGTAATGCGTTGACTCCGTTGACGGGCTGATGACGGTTATCGGTTCTCTGAAGGTGTAGATTGCTCTGGATACCGGAGCTTGCCGAGAGGAGGAAGACGTTGAGTGTCTGTCTCTCTCTCTGGTGATTCTCTGTATGTTCGTTGTGAATTTTGTGCGTTGTCCCTGTGTAGGTAGGTAAGAAGGAAATGATCCCTCTATTTATAGCTGGGCAGGTTGGCTGCTCATGCGCGCATATGTAGGATGTGCCGGTGCGTGGGGACGCCACATGGAGATTGCTGATGGAGGCGCATGGATGATGCGCCCTACTCGAGGGATTGAATTCTTCATACTGCTGTTGTGAGCCGGCACGCAGCAAAGGAGAAGATCTTTCTGTTGCTGAAATCTTGGATGAGTTGAGTCAAAGGACACGTGTCGTCGACTCATGGCTCGGAGATCTCGGATCTGATGGGGGGGATGATTTGGTGGGATGAGCCTTGGATTGGGCGCATGATGAGATTCTGGTTCGTGACCTTTAGGAGTCACGAACCGTTCTGGGCGCATGACTTTTGAGGCGCATGCGAGCGACTTTCCTTCTGTCTTTCGGGATCAGAGATCAGTCTGGGGCGCATGGCTTTTGAGGCGCATGCAAAGCTTCAACTGGAGACTCTTCTTCTGTCTTTAGGGATCAGTGAAGGGTCTGAGGCGCATGGCTTTTGAGGCGCATGCGGATGGTTGGGTGGCCACGTGGCAGTAGCCGTCGGGGTAAAGTCATGATGATGCTGACGTTGTGGACGCTTCGTTTTCTGCAAAAGCTGTCAACCGTTCAGGCTTGGGAAGGCGTGCTGCCAACTCTGTCAGTTCAGCATTTAATGTTGGTGACATTCGATGGACAGCTGAGTGGGCGCGTTGGTTGACGTTCTACTAGGCGTATGGGGACGTATGGGGGCGCATCCTCTCTGATGCGTTCGGTACAGGGCGCATCTGTGGGAGGCGCTTGGTGTTTGAAGGGGTGTGATGCGCTGTCCAGCCGGCGCATCCGACACGTCTTTAATGATGCGGCTGTTTCGTTTCTCGAGTGCTTTTAAATAGCCGTTTGGCTGAAGTCGAGGCGTCCGGTTCATCCATTTAATGTGAGTTCATTGCACGGAATTCGGAGGGCCATCCACTTGGCGCGTGGGTTTGATCTGTCCGGCCTATAAACAGTGGTATGGAGGGAAGGTTTGCTTCTCGTTCCCTCACGTACTTCCGACATAAACTTGGGTATTCGGGTGCATTCTGTTGACGAAGTGTTCCCGAGGGTGAAGATGAGACGCCATGTCGTCGTTGATGCACTTGAAGGTGACTGTTACATCCAAAAGACGGAGTCGAGGACTTCTGGGGCAGGCGGAAGGTGCCTGTTGCATCCAAAGATAGGGATGCTCGGGCCTCGTCTCCGTTGTTCTGGAAGGGCCGTAGATCGGAATGGCGGTGCTAGGCTCTTTCTTCCTTCAAAGTGGGTGTCGCCCACTCTGGTTGTGTTGAAAGCTGCTCCTTTAGCCGTATTTCGATTACGGTCTTCCTTGGTCTTTGGAGGCTCTTTTGAAGCCTCCCCTGGCCACAGACTTGCGGTGCTCTTCTCTTCCTTGGTTCCAGCCAGAGGGTTAAATGCTTTGTTTAATCGAAGCACTTATCAGGTGAGCCTGGCTGGAAGAGCGGCACATAACCGGGCTGCTGAAGGGATGCACATAACTGAGCTGGATGCACATAACTGAGCTGCTGAAGAGATGGTGGGATGCGCCTGGTTGGAGGCGCATGGTATCTGCTGCGCCTAACTGGCGGCGCATGGTGACTGCTGCGCCTATCTGGAGGCGTATGGTGGCCGGTGGCTGTAGACTTAGGATCTTTCTTTTGTAAAAATTTTCCTTTGTACAATATTTTCTAGACATGTAATAGACTTTTGTATATAAATAAAAAGTCATTCTTCAAATGTCTATACTTATTGACTTTGCTGTGAAGTGTTCTGTCCGAGTTCTGGCGCATGTAGTGTCTGGCGTATGGGCTTTCTGGTTGTAAAATTCCATGCTTCTATAAGACCCCCTTCAAAGTTTTTAAAACTTTTGAATAAGTTTTGGAATACTTTGAATAAGAAGCATGGCGATCAGGGCGCATGGTTGTTGGGCGCATGCCTGTTCGGGCGCATGCTCCTCTCAGTTAATGCATATGATGATGCCTTGGTAACCGAAAAAATTAATGATGATCCTTTGGTTGTATTTGCTGTTATCTCTTCACAGAACCCGAGGCGACGGCTGAGATCACTCGTCATTGGTTCTCGCGTCCGACCACGGCCTATAAATAGGTGAGAGATGGAGAGAGAGAGAGAGAGAGAGTTCTTCTGCCCTGTGCCTTTGTCTCCTTTAGAGTTCTTCTTCAAAACCCTAACTTCTTCCTCTTTGAGAGAATGGCTCCCAAGACTCCTTGCGGCGGTGCTGGCAAGGGAAAGGAGAAAGCGAAGGAGCCTGTAGAGGCTGTCGTGAGTGACATTCCTCGCCCGCCTGTCGAAGTTCGGCCGGCGGTAGTCGGTGAGCTTTTTTGTCTTCTATCGTTCTGTGTTGAGATCTTTCCCGCCGACGTGCATAGGCTCAGGCCTTTATCATGCACCGTGGTTTTAGTTGCTGACGCGCATGGGTTTTGTACCCTGATGATGCGCCGAGGCTCTACCGCTGACGCGCATGGGTTTAAACCCTGATGATGCGCCGAGGCTCTACCGCTGACGCGCATGGGTTTAGACCCTGATGATGCGCCGAGGCTTCTTTTTCAGATGCGCTTGATACGCGCTTTTGACAAGAATGAAGCTCTGATCTTTGTGTCGTCTCTAATATCTTTGCATTTTTATCAGTGTCGATGACTATCCCACTCTTGAACGAAGTGCTCCTGGACGCCGCGCTCTGCCAGATGGGAGTAGATTATGATGAAGAGGTGATAAACCCTGCTCAAGCGGCCATTATGCTGGATCAGCATCCCGAAAGAATGGTTCAAATTCGGAAACAACATCACGGGTTCCTTAAACGGATGATGGAACGTGGCGTTCTGAAATCTGCCACTTCCGATAAAGTGACCTTCTTAAAGCCTGAGTTCCTGTTCGGAGGCCGCCTTTCTTCTACTGAAGCCAAGGTGCTGAAGGTCAAAGAAGACTGGTTCTTTACAGCCAGGGGTGTGCATATGACCGTCAGGCAGCTCGAACGTCAGTGGCCTCTGTTAGCTTTCTGTCGTCTTGCTTCCAAGAGGAGAATGTCCTGGGACATTACTCCATCTCAGGGGGGAGCGGTAGCAGGCATCGCCGAGTCCTACCCCAGCCTCAATAGTTGAGGTGGCTACCGATCAGGAGGTAGCGACAGATGCTGCCCCTGTGGAGGGATTTGGTGACGAGACCCGTCTGCCGATCATGACCGCTGAGGCGGGTCAAGAGACAAGTGATGATCTCCCCATTCTGCCAGGGGAGGTATTGGCTGTTGATAGAACGTTGGGGGCCGAAGAAGTGGCCGTTGACGTCAGTGGTTCCTCCGATCTTGAGAAGGGTAAGGGTGCGGAACCCTCTGTTACTACTTCTACTTGGGGAACTATCTCGACGCCTGTGCCGGCTTCCTCTGTTACTTTGGCTCCTCGGGCTAGCAGTCTGGCCCCTGTCGATGAAGAGCCTATTGATGCCGAGGTTCAAGCCTCGCAGGTTGAGGTTGGCGGATCTTCTTTCGGTCCGCTAACTGTAGTAGCTCCTCCAACTCCTGCTATGACGCCGCAGGTACTGGCGGACGCAGACGAATATGTGAAATTTCTCGTCGAGGGGGTATACAAAATGCTGCAGAGGGGTGTATCTGTGGTGATGGATGCCAACGGGAGCTTTGCGACGGCAAGAACTCTGGCAATGCCCTGTATCGAGCTGATCTGCGTTCACCAAGGCCACGACCATATGGCCGAAATTCTGGAGGCTTCGGTGATCGAGCTGGACGAGCGGCTTGCGGAACTTCAGCGCATCCAGCGAAATGACCTCTCCGTCCTGATAGATGCGGAGAAGGGGCAGTTGATTGCCGAGATCGAGTCTTCCTACCAGGCCACTGTGGGCATTTGGGAGCGTGAGGTGGCTGAGACTGAGGCTGCGGTAGAGCAGTTGTCTCAGTCCATGAAGAAGACGATGGAAATGCGAGCTGCGTTGGATGCTAATATCGCAGAGATCAACACCCAGATGCGCCGCCTTGAGGACCAACGGGCCCGACTCCAATTAGATGCCGAATGTGTCCGGGTTGAACACGCAGCATTCAAGAAGGAGGAAGCAACTTTTACTCAGTGGACTGTTGCCTTGGCTCAGCAGCGACCACAGCTTGATGAGAAGCATGAGAGCGAAACTTTCGCTGAGGCTGTTGAATTGATGCGTCAAGAAGCTGAGCGTCGAGTCCTGGTGACTGTGGAGACCCGTACAGCCGACTTAAGACGTCGAGTCAGAGAGCTCTCAGCCCACCCTGGAGAGGTTCAAGGATTGTAGCTTCTCTCTTTTTTATGTTCTTTTGCAACCCTTGCTGGGGGATAGTGTAGTTCTGTACTCTCTCTTTTTTTTTAGAAAATAAAGAAGTACACAACCTTTTTTTGTGATGTGTTCATTTTTGTTATTATGAACTTGATGATTTGTGTGGACCTATTATCTTTTGCGTACCTTGGTTTTTAGGTACAGATAATAAGTTTGAAGGAACCAACATGTTTGCTCAGAGGTGATGTGGACATGGCAATCATTGGGTTCAAAATGATAGAATCTTCCTACTCAGAGGTATTATGGACGTGGTAGGAATGATCCTGGGGGATACGCTGAACAACTCAGAGGTGATGTGGACGTAGAAGTTCTGCGATCAATGTACGACAACGCAGGGGTTGTTTGTACGAGATGTTTACTCAGAGGTAATGTGGACGTGGTAAACATGAAGGATAGCGTCAGCTTACGTAGCGTAAGATTCCGCTTTGTAGGGTGTAGAGGAACAACTCAGAGGTGATGTGGACGTGGTTGTCTTTCTACTAAAGTATGCCACGGAACAGCTGGGTTCCAGAAGCGTATGAGTTTGTGGAAGGAGATTGTGTGTGAGCCCCGATGATTGGGCCCACAGATCCCCTTTGGGGAAGTATGTAATGCCCCGTCCCGCAAAGTCAATCGGAGAAACCAAAACGTCGACGACGTTGGAACTTAGCCTTGCAACGGCTGCCCGAAGGCTCGCTCGGTCGAAGCGACTCCTCGCACAGGTGGGGGAGTTTCGGTGAACTTGCTTCATCTTAGCCTTCACTTAATAACTCGTTTGTTTTCAACTTGCACTGGTAGGCTAATCTAAAAGCTACGCACCAATATAGCTAAGGGAATAATCCCGTCGGGTCGGAATGTCCTAGAACATGGAAAATGGTCCCACGGTATACATAGAAATCGGCTCAGCGTGCTTTCAAATGACACTCGGTCCTTCGATCCCGTGGCTTGGGAGAAGGAAGTTGGCCTAAGTTTCTAAATTGTCCCGACACTTGAAATAGCCTAAGTCTTAGGCGTCGCCTACGTAATTGCTTGCTAAAGCAGGCACGGTCCCGTTGTGCAAGGCTTGGCGTAGCCTTCGCATGTCCCGTTGGTCCCGTCGATTCGTCCCGACACTCGAATTTGCCTAAGTCATAGGCGTCGCCCACATGAATGCTTAACCAAGCATGCACTGTCCCGTCGACTTGTCATGATACTTGAAAAAGCCTAAGTCCTAGGCGTCGCCCGCACGAATGCTTAACAAAGCATGCACGGTCTTGTCCCGCAAGGCTTGGCATAGCCTTCGCACGTCCCGCAAGTTAAGTCATCTTTGTACGGCTTGTTGGCTTAAGTCTAGGCACCCGAGAACTTGGTTGTTAAGTCGACCCCGTGCCTAGCACGTCCCCTCGATGCGTAGCTCGGCGTAGCCTTCGCTCGTCAGGTCATTGCCCGTACAAGTCAACAAGAGTTACTCTAGGCTAACGAAGCCATTCCTAGCGCTGTCCCGCTCTAGCTGCGGTTGTCAAGTCAAGTAGTCCCTTGAGAATACGGCTCGTCGTATAAAGTATATGACTTGAGCGTTAGCGTCGCCTAGAGAATCATGTCTGTCTAAGGCACGAGCCACGACCGAATACTTTTAAGCATGCCGGTCCCGTCCGGTCATGTCCTGCTTGAATACTTTTAAGCATGCCGGTCCTGCCCGGTCATGTCCTGCCTGAATACTTGATAAGTCCCGCACACGAGATTGGTCCTGCGGCTTGGGAGTCTCGATAGAATAAAGGAATGCATGGTCATGTTAAGGAAAGACTGGATAGATTGGATAGATCGAGTCTTGCATGGTCATGGACAACTTGTCGACAAGGTGTAGTCTTCTCGGGTGATCTCCTCCGGGGCACCGGGATCATCCGCCCGGGAGAAGCGAGTGTGGCTCAAAGTAGGATGCTGGATGACCGCATGGGAGTATCGGCGCTTCCGGGGCTAGCTACCCTTAGAAGGGCGGACCGATACCCCCGCCGAGCCATGTCCAAGATAGCTTGAAATTGCTAGTGACCACTCATGTAGATGTGTCGGCAATAGCGGCACACCGCGTGTATGCCTTTGGATTGTGTCTAGAACTTGAATGCTTGTCTTGTCGGGAACACAATGTTGGGCCTAAGACTGGGCTGCAGCATAGGCACCGTGCTTGGCACGATAGATGGCATCGGAATGTAAATGGAAAGTGATACTATGGTTCACAAGTCTTGTCTAAGTTAGCAAATGGGTCTAACGGGAAGGCCGCAAGGCGGTAACACGATAAGTCTGGATAACTTGCGAGGCGCGGCCTCAATCTTGAAGCACGAGCAATGTCTAAGTAAAGTCTAAGGCACGGCCTGCACGAGTCGTCCCGTTGCCGTCCCTGGGCACTTGAATCGTTAGCACAAGAATTGGCCTAGTGGCGCTTGAGTTTAATCAAAGGTCCTGGCACGGCCGAGTTCACGTGAATTGCCCCTCGACAAAGCACAGTCTTGAACAAGTCTAAGTTTGGAATAGAATGTGGCACGACCTTGCCGTCCCGCCTTGAAGTTTGGTCAAGTACCTAAGCGATGAGGCACTGCCTCGATCAAAACACACGTTGGCAAGATAGCGTGACCCTGTCGTTGCACGACCTTGTCGTTGCATCGCTAGTTATCAACTGAGACGTCCTTGTCCTAAAATGAATCCTAAGGCAAGACTAGAAAGACAATTGAAAGGGTTTAAGCTGCACAAAGTAAATGAAACGTGTCGGTTATGTATGGGTGGGCGAGAAGCTCACTCCACCAGTACAGTGGTACTGACACCCACACAGTGTTTCATGTGCAGGCACAGGTAGAAGCTCGTGGCGCGGAGCTCGCTTGGATGCGTCGAGGCACGGAGTTCCTTGGCAAGTCGAAGCGTGCGGTCGCGTGATCTGAAGACTTATACAGGGCATAATGTATGGACATCGCCTTCCGAAGCTTCCGCTGGATTCAAGCATTGTATCGAGAGATGAGAGAGAGCAGAATGACTTGTAAATGAGTGAAAAGTGAGCCTGAGAGACTTGTAATTGGCCTTGCGTCCATAAATGTAATCCTGTATTCAATATCAATAAAGAGATTCTTTTGAGTTACTTGTGTTCATATATGTTCTTCTTTAAATTTCCGCTGCAATGATTCAATGTTTCTGCTTGGGACTTCTGTGCGACGACCCCGTCGCCGCCGATGTAATCAGCCGTTATGGAACTGCCTTGCACGAGCGCAATCTAGGCTCGTGCGGCATCACGCCTTAGCGAGGACGATCGCTCCTACGGGAGCGGGGCGTGACATAATGGTATCAGAGCACGGCTTTACGTCCTTGGACTTCAAATCGAATTATCAGTTTTGAAAGCTCGTCGTTGATAATGAAGTACGCGCTCTCTCTCGATTGTCCCTCGGCATGTCCATACAATAAGTCTAAATATTTTCGAAAGCTCGTACAAGCGTTCAACCAAACGCATCGATAGGCAATGGCCTTTGTGCCGAACGGTGTTAACTTGTCTTGAATGAAAACGTATGCTAAAGTTAACAAGTTGCACGTATGCCCGAATAGTCCTGCGTCGACCTTAAAAAGTCGCGTTCATGCCTAACTAGTCCAAC
Source organism: Iris pallida (assembly GCA_029216955.1). Classification (NCBI taxonomy): domain Eukaryota; kingdom Viridiplantae; phylum Streptophyta; class Magnoliopsida; order Asparagales; family Iridaceae; genus Iris; species Iris pallida. The sequence continues at coordinate 28,256 of JANAVB010017752.1, forward strand.
GTTGACCTTAGCATGTGAGCATGCAAACTCGAATAAAAGTCCGTACGGGATAGCCATGCGCACGGCCTTTTGGCTAAGTTGCGTCGCGTATCGCGCACCTCGACTTTTGGTGCAAACGAGTGCGAGCGATACCAAGTACCGCTCGGTCGGGAACGAGCTACACTTAGAGTGTCTATCGATAGGAATGCTATCGAGTTAACGCTTAGGCGTACACGAAGGATTGACTTGGATTTCGAGATATAGTGCGAACGACTTTGTGCGTCGGTACGACGCGAGCGACTACGCTAGTGATTCGTCGAACGAATCTAAGAGATGTCTTAGCGCATGATGCGAACTTGATTGAGGACTAGAACGGATGGCTCGAATCCGAGTGGTGTATGGATTTTCTTGGAAAATCATTCGAGCAAATATTGAGGATTACGAGTATGTCGGCGAGGCGATGCGATCGCGCAAAGCCTTAGAACGCGTCACGCTTAGTCGGTCGTGACTTCGAATGTCCTGAACGAGTATCTCGTTCGGACAACTTGTGAATAGGCAACGCGAGTTAGAAAATGATTCGGAATGATGAATGAAAATGAATGGTCTTGATCGAGGAAACTTAGAGGATCGCGCGTACGATATCGGATTGATACAAATGAAATATGACTTGAATTCTGAACGACGATCTTGAAACGAGCTTGAGGAATAGCAATCGAACTTGATCTTGAATATCGAGAAAATTGAGGAATATCCAACTCGGGCAATAGCATCAGTCGCACGACTCGAAATTGGTTGCAAAGGAAGATCGTCAGGTTACGCATATCGTCGATGGTATTGAGGCGTATCAAAGATCGACATGCGATAACTCGGGGGTACTCTGACTCGGCGAATGACGATCGTGCAAATGTCATTGTTCCGACGGATGCTATAATCGGGATGTTAAAATGTGTCGAAGAAAAGATAGACTTGGCTCGAGGATGTTCTGGTTGAACAAATGACGGGTAAACTATCGAATTGAAATCTTGACTTGGATGAAATGAAAACGTTTGGATTTGCTTCGTCGATAACCACAACTTCGACATTCTTGTCTTATGCGAGCGCAACTCCAGCCTCGCACATGCGTCGCGCCGATTTGAGACGATCACTCCGCGTGAGCGCTGGTATGGTGATTCATACAGCGGGGGTGATTGACCTAGCTTGGCGTGATAATTTGTATGCTTCGACTTGTAGTTTGACACGAAGGTGACTCGAAAATGAATTGTGTGTTTGAAGAACCGAATTTGAGGATTGCGTAGGTCCAATCCGCGTATCGAAAATGAGTTAGTCTAAACTCAAACAAGAGTTACGCCCCGATGAGGAGTCGGTGCTTTCCCTGATAGTTTGATGCTCATTGGAGGCACCTTCTGGGGTGGTTTGCCCTTCAGTCGGATCTTCAAAGGGGCGTCTGGAGTCATCTCAGGCTCAGTTGCCATCTCTGCCTCATCATCAGCATCGTTGGCTTCCTCCTCGTCAAGTGGCTTGTACAAGTCAGAATCGGTAAAGTAGGCTTCAATCCCTTTGAAAGGATCGATGTCCGCGAACTCCGTCCGGATGACACCGTTGGTGGATACATATTTCATGCATTGGTGGAGCGTGGAAGGCACCATCATGTACTCATGTAGCCATGGTCGGCCGAGCAGGATGTTGTAGTTGACCTCGGCATCCACCACATAACAGGTCACCTTAGTTTTGAGGTTGCCGATGTGACACTTCAGTCGGATCTTGCCCAGTGGCTCGCTTTTGCTAGCGTTGAAGCCACTGATGGTTGTGTTGGAGGGCGCCAGCCGGTACATTGGGATCCCCAGTTTTGATAGCAGCGCCTTCGGGATGATGCTGAGGGAAGACCCCGGATCGATCTGAATCTGGCTCACCTTGACTGAACTGATGTACCCGATGTAATACAGCGGTCGGTTATGTCGGTGGTGCTTGAGCAGCATGTCTTATTGGGTGAAAGTTATGTTTGGGATAACTTCATCCGCACAATGACAGTACGCACAAGTAGTTGGAAGGTCTTCAGGCTGCTTGACCTGACTGAGAAAGGATTCAGCGTCCTTCAAAGCTTCGCAGAGAGCTTCTCGGGAGTCTTTGGAAAGACGCAGGAGTTCAAACAAAGACAGGCGTGCAGGAGTACTGGCCAGTTGTGCCAGTATGTCAAAGTTGTGAAGCTTGGCTAGCCCCGAAGCATTCTCCTTCCGTAGAGGTCTGTCGAAACGAGCCTCCACCTGCTTCTGCTTATTGGCTGCTGAGGGTTTAGACGGGCCCTCCTCAGGGATGGTGCCAGGAGGCACCACCTCGGCGGCAGCTTCACCGGGCTGGGCGTTCTGTTGTGCACGCGTCTGCACTGGAAGTGCCTCTTCCGTTGAAGAAGAGACCGTACGGCAAGACTTGATCTTCCTGCCTTTTGATTTGGAGGTAGAGCGTACCTCTGGTTGAGTCACCTCGGAGACGAGGTCGGGGTGAACCCAGAGGACCTCTCCTCGAGATGTGGTGAGTGGGATGAGTCCACTCGCATTGTCACGGGTAGGTGGCAAGTTCACCACCTCCATTGTCGCCTTAGGGATGGGGACGACGCCATCTTGTGTGGTGGTCGGCGGCAAGGTGCCGAACTGAGTGACACCACGTTGGCTGACACCATCTTCTCTTCATAGTCGACGGAGATTACATCGGCATTGATCATGCACTGGATGTAATTCTTGAGGACGTAGCAGTCCTTGGTCGGGTGTCCGACAAATCGATGGTAGTGACAGTACCTCGGGTTGTCCACTTTCCCGACTTCATCGGGCCGCTTTGGGTCCGGGAGCTTGATCTTGTCACCCTGCTTCAGTATTTCAAAGAGTTGCAGGGTGTCTTCGTCATTGAATGAATACACCTCCTTGGGTCCCGGTGCCAGTGGAGGCTTCTGAGTAGGCGCAGATGCGCCTTTCGAGGCATTAACAGTCAATGCATGTTTCCCCTTTGCTTCTCGTCCGGAGTTGTTGGCTGCAGACCTTTTCCCCTTATCATCAAAGGCGGGGAAGCTGACACCCAGAAGACGTGCATTGGCCGCCTTCTTTTCTGCGGCTTCAGCTTCGATGAACAGGGAGCTCCAGTCGGGAGGGGGAGTAGAGTTGAGCCAGAGCTTCACTGCAGGCAGCATGTTCATGCTGCAAGAGGAGAGGAGCGCATGTTCTGGCATGCCTGGAGGTAGCCTGAAGCAGGCCTGTCGAAAGCGTTCGATGAACACCCGAACCGTTTATTTCTCCTTCTGGCGTATCTCTATGAGAGATGCCATCGTCATGTCCTTCCCGCCGTCGTAGAAGCAATCGAGGAAGAGGCGCGTCAAGTCGTCGAAGGACGATATAGAATTGTCGGGGAGGCTGCAGTACCAGTCATACGCCACCCCTTTTAGAGCCCCAACAAAGAAACTGGTGAGGAGCGCGTCCTCCTTCGGAAGATGCCCCGTCTGTGACTGGAAATATGTCAGGTACCGACGCGGAGAGTCCTTCCCGTCGTACGGCGTGAGTGTTTGTGGTTTATATTTTGGAGGATAAACCACCTTGTTCCACTCGAGGGGATAAGGCTGGGGAATGCCCATCTTCTGGCGCTCCTCTTGCCTATTTTTGGACTCGAAGCGCTCCCGCAAGTCCTTGATCATTTCGACCACATCCTCCGTGGAGCTAGGAGTCGGGGAAGGTGGTACTATCTGGAGTGGAGCGTTTGAGGGCTCCGACGTCCGGGGTGCTTCTGTGTCTGAGGGTGCCCGTTGAAGGGGTACACTCGACTCCCCATTGGCTCCTGGGTCGGGACCGGTTGAAGGTGTTCTGGTCAAGGCCGACCGTATATCAAACACTGCTTGAGTCAGTGCTTGCATAGAGGCAGAGAGGGTTTTGAGTCCTCCCTCTAATGAGTTTATGCGCTGGACAATGTCCTGCGACGGCGCATCAGACTCGGAATCACCCCCAGTCATGTATACTGTCATAACACGGCCGGGAGTGGATGAATTGGTTGAGGCTTCGCTCTCGGCCTCACTTTTATGTGGGGGAGTCACCTCTCCTGGTGTTCCACCTTGGCCACCCTCAGCCACATTCTGGAGGTCATTCTCGACGGGCGCAACTGCAAGGGCCTGATTGCCCTCAGCTCCGTCTTGAAGGGCCTCTTCGTCTCTACCCCCAGCCGTGTCCTGGGGGACATCCTCGTTTTGAGGGGCTTCTGGGAGGCTGACTTCGCCTTGAGGACGAAGATCCACCGCAACTGTGCTTTGGACATCTTCGTCTTCGGAAGGAGGCTCAACAAGGGTCTGACTACCCCCAGCTTCCTCCAAGAACTTCTTCCTCGACCGAGTGCCTTCGAACACTCCCGAGGTCGAGACAGCTGCCTTGGTTTTCCTTGGCTGGCTTTTGGATGAAGACGAGGAATTGCCAGTCGTCTTCCGGACTGACGAGGAGTTGGAGATTACGTTGCATGAAGCAACCCTTGGCTCCTCTTCTGTTGACACCTTCGTCCCGAGGCGATGTCGGAGGGGTGTCGATGATTGCAGCGCTGGAAGACTGACTGCCTTGGTGGTACTGCTGTCTTGCAATAGCAGTTGATGGTGACCACCGCACAAGTATGCCCCGTGAGAGACGCATCGTGCCTGTTGGTCGACTCTCCTGACCGGCGCTTGTGAGTGATCACGTTGCGCAGGTCGTTGGAGGAGAGTGCTACCTTCACACCCCCTTCAGGCGCATGGCAAGGCCAAACGCCAGGGTGGTCAGGTGAGTGCCGCACCCCCTGATCTAATACCAAGCAGGCATCACGATCAGTAGTGGGGAAACCACAACATTTTAAGTGACTTGAACGGACCTCAAATGCACAACCAGAGGAGGCGCGGGAGTTCAAGACCACTGAATTTGCCTCACTCGACTTGGTTGTGCACGCAGTAGATGCGCCCAAGTGAGATGAGGACTTTGAAGGTCGACTTGTTTTTGGTGCAGAGGCACCTGACTCGACCTTGTACAGCTTGCCATCGGTAGCGCGCGTGATTGTGAGCGCGTGCCTCTGGCCTGCTGCTGGCATAGCACGTTTGTGGCGCATGGCCCGTGCCGCCTTGGATTTCTTTGTACTAGCCCGCTGGGGCGCATAGTACTCAGCATCCAAATTCTTCTCGCCATTACAGCGAGTGAGTCTGTCAAAGACAGAGACTTTTTGTGGCGCATCAGAGGTGATGCGCGGGGCATTGGCTGCGCCCCTGCTCCGTCGACGCATCTTCCTCGCCTGAAAGGGAGATGGCTGGGGAACGTGGTCAGCCGCACGCTTCCCCGAGAGATGCGCTGCATCAGCGGGCGCACCTTGGTTGCTGAGAACGTCAGCAGGAAGGGAGGGCTGGATTGGCGCATTCCCTTCAGTGGTGGTGCCCGAGGCGTCGACCTTGCGCACCCAGACACGGCGGGTCTTCTTCGGCTTCGGCAGCCGCTTCGAAGGACTCGCACTTCCTTCAGAAATGAACTCCTCGTACGCCTATTGATTGAGGCACACGACCAGCGTCTTGTGGGAGGAGCCACCTTCACGTCGTCGGCCTGTGACACGACTTTCTCGAAAGAGGAGAAAGAGGTCCCCAGCAGAGTCGCCAGCTTGTTTGCCATTAAAATTGTTTGATTGAAAACTTTAACACAAACAGAACAGTGTTACAATATAGGACTTAGATGTAGTCCTAGGAGTACACTTTTGTTTAATCTGGGTCCTTAGTGCCAATGGAACGAGTGGTAATGCGTTGACTCCGTTGACGGGCTGACGACGGTTATCGGTTCTCTGAAGGTGTAGATTGCTCTGGGTGCTGGAGCTTGCCGAGAGGAGGAAGACGTTGAGTGTCTGTCTCTCTCTCTCTGGTGATTCTCTGTATGTTCGTTGTGAATTCTGTGCGTTGTCCCTGTGTAGGTAGGTAAGAAGGAAATGATCCCTCTATTTATAGCTGGGCAGGTTGGCTGCTCATGCGCGCATATGTAGGACGCGCCGGTGCGTGGGGACGCCACGTGGAGATTGCTGATGGAGGCGCATGGATGATGCGCCCCACTCGAGGGGTTGAATTCTTCATACTGCTGTTGTGAGCCGGCACGTAGCAAAGGAGAAGATATTTCTGTTGCTGAAATCTTGGATGAGTTGAGTCAAAGGACACGTGTCGTCGACTCATGGCTCGGAGATCTCGAATCTGATGGGGGGGATGATTTGGTGGGATGCGCCTTGGATTGGGCGCATGATGAGATTCTGGTTCGTGACCTTTAGGAGTCACGAACCGTTCTGGACGCATGGCTTTTGAGGCGCATGCGAGCGACTTTTCTTTTGTCTTTCGGGATCAGAGATCAGTCTGGGGCGCATGGCTTTTGAGGCGCATGCAAAGCTTCAACTGGAGACTCTTCTTCTGTCTTAGGGATCAGTGAAGGGTCTGAGGCGCATGGCTTTTGAGGCGCATGCGGATGGTTGGGTGGCCACGTGGCAGTAGCCGTCGGGGTAAAGTCATGATGATGCTGACGTTATGGACGCTTCCTTTTCTGCAAAAGCTGTCAACCGTTCAGGCTTGGGGAGGCGTGCTGCCAACTCTGTCAGTTCAGCATTTAATGTTGGTGACATTCGATGGACAGCTGAGTGGGCACGTTGGTTGACGTTCCACTAGGCGTATAGGGACGTATGGGGGCGCATCCTCTGTGATGCGTTCGGTACAGGGCGCATCTGTGGGAGGCGCTTGGTGTTTGAAGGGGTGTGATGCGCTGTCCAGCCGGTGCATCCGACACGTCTTTAATGATGCGGCTGTTTCGCTTCTCGAGTGCTTTTAAATAGCCGTTTGGCTGAGTCGAGGCGTCCGGTTCATCCATTTAATGTGAGTTCATTGCACGGAATTCGGAGGGCCATCCACTTGGCGAGTGGATTTGATCTGCCCGGCCTATAAATAGTGGCATGGAGGGAATGTTTGCTTCTCGTTCCCTCACGTACTTCCGACATGAACTTGGGTATTCGGGTGCATTCTGTTGACGAAGTGTTCCCGAGGGTGAAGATGAGACGCCATGTCGTCGTTGATGCACTTGAAGGTGACTGTTACATCCAAAAGACGGAGTCGAGGGCTTCTGAGGCAAGCGGAAGGTGCCTGTTGCATCCAAAGATAGGGATGCTCGGGCCTCGTCTCCGTGTTCTGGAAGGGCCGTAGATCGGAATGGCGGTGCTAGACTCTTTCTTCCTTCAAAGTGGGTGTCGCCCACTCTGGTTGTGTTGAAAGCTGATCCTTTAACCGTATTTCGATTACGGTCTTCCTTGGTCTTTGGAGGCTCTTTCGAAGCCTCCCATGGCCACAGACTTACGGTGCTCTTCTCTTTCTTGGTTCCAGCCAGAGGGTTAAATGCTTTGTTTAATCGAAGCACTTATCAGGTGAGCCTGGCTGGAAGAGCGGCACATAACCGGGCTGCTGAAGGGATGCGCATAACTGAGCTGGATGCACATAACTGAGCTGCTGAAGAGATGGTGGAATGCGCCTGGTTGGAGGCGCATGGTATCTGCTACGCCTAACTGGCGGTGCATGGTGACTGCTGCGCCTATCTGGAGGCGCATGGTGGCCGCTGGCTGTAGACTTAGGATCTTTCCTTTGTAGAAATTCTCCTTTGTACAACCTTTTCTAGACATGTAATAGACTTTTGTATATAAATAAAAAGTCCTTCTTCAAATGTCTATACTTATTGACTTTGCTGTGAAGTGTTCTGTCCGAGTTCTGGCACATGTAGTGTCTGGCGCATGGGCTTTCTGGTTGTGAAATTCCATGCTTCTACAGTATTATGGACGTGGTAGGAATGATCCTGGAGGATACGCTGAACAACTCAGAGGTGATGTGGACGTGGAAGTTCTGCGATCAAATATACGACAACGCAAGGGTTGTTTGTAGGAGATGTTTACTCAGAGGTAATGTGGATGTGGTAAACATGAAAGGTAGCGTAGGCTTACGAAGTGTAAGATTCCGCTTTGCAGGGTGTAGAGGGACAACTCAGAGGTGATGTGGACGTGGTTGTCTTTCTACTGGAAGATGCTACGGAATAGCTGGGTTCCGGAAGCGTATGGTTTTGTTGGAAGGGAATTGTCTGTGAATCCTGATGATTGGGTCCATAGATTCCCTTGTGGAAGCACATATCTGAAAGGTGTCAAGAGTAGTACTTCTTCAGGAACATTTCGTTGATGGGCATCATGAACAAGTCCCCATTGGGTTTGGCGAGGCGGTAAGCACCGTTTGAGTATACCATCTCAATGATGAAAGGTCCTTCCCACTTGGGCTCGAACTTTCCTGGTGTCTTGTGAGTTAACACCATCGGCCTCCTGACTGCCAGAACCAGGTCGCCAACTTGAAAAGTTCTCTGTTTGACCTTCTTGTTAAAAGTCTGTGATATACGGGGTTGGTAGAGTTCGATACGTTGTTGAGCTAGGAGACGCTTTTCGTCAAGTGCCTCCAGCTCCCGCAGACGACGACGTTGATTTTCCTCTTCTGTGAGTTTGTTTGTGATTGCTACGCGGAGTGAGGGTATCTGGATGTCGAGAGGCAGTACCGCTTCGCCCGTAGACCAGGAAGAATGGTGTGTTGCCTGTTGGAGTTCGTACCGTTGTGCGGTAGGTCCAAAGACATTCGCCAAGCTTTTCGTCCCAGCCGCGTTTGTTAGATGACACGACTTTTTTGAGCGGCCTAACGATAGTTTTGTTGAACGCCTCGGCCAATTCGTTCGCTGCCGGATTGTAGGCGGTTGATGCCATGTTTTGAATGCGATTCTTGTCACAGAATCTGCTGAAAACATGGCTGATGAACTGAGGACCATTATCATGGATGATCCGCCTGGGTACTCCGAAACGGTAAATGACATGGTGTTTGATAAAGCTGACCACCCTGGAGCTCTTTACTTCCGCCAATGGGACTGCTTCTGCCCACTTGGAGAAATAATCGGTAATGGCCAGGATGAAGCGGTGCCCCCTTGATGAAGGAGGGGTGATCGGTCCTACAATGTCCATGCCCCAGGCTTCAAAGGGCGAGGAGGCGACTGTAGGATGTAGTGGTTCTGACGGCGTATGAATGAAGTCTGTGTGAAGTTGGCATGCATGGCACTTCTTAGCATAGTCGACAGCATCAGCGGCCATGGTTGGCCAATAGTAGCCCATACGTCGCAGTCGATCCTGCAACTTAGGACCAGGTTGATGAGCTCCGCAAGTTCCGTCATGAGCTTCTCGAAGAGCTTCGGTCGCCTCTTCGTTGGACAGGCATCGAAGGAGAAGCCCATCATAGGAGCGTCGGTACAGCATTTTAGTGGCTGTATCATAGTAGAATCGAAGAGAACGTCTCCTGACTGAGACGGCTTCCTTCGGGTCCTCTGGGAGAATTTCGTAGACGGCGCGAGTCGATGAACGGGAACCTCCAATCTCGGACATTAACACCAGTACTTGTCGGTATGGCGTGGTCCACTCGTAAGCATAGGTTGTTTCTAGGACAAACCAAGTCTCGGCCAACTACCGTGACGTAGTGTTGAGTCCCAAGGGTGTTGCTAATGAGGCCGCGAGGCCAGCCAGAGCATCAGCCTCCAGATTTTGTAGGCGAGGTACGTGTTCGATGAAGAACCCGGTGAAGATTGAAACGATGTTCAATGCAACTTCATGGTAAGGGATCAGATCTTCATGGCGAACCTCGTATTGCCCTCGGATCTGGTTTACGACGAGTTTTGAGTTGTCGTAGGCTTCCAGATAATCTACCCCCAGCTGTTGTGCCAGCTGGAGTCCCATAATGAGCGCGTTGTACTCGGCCACGTTGTTGGAGCACGGCTTCGAAAGAGAGTAAGCACGCTGGATGACTAGCTGATCGGGGGAGACTAAGACTACCCCCACTCCTGCGACGATCTGGCCTTTGGGGCCTGTTCTTGAAGCGCCATCGAAAAACATCCGCCAAACGGAGCTTCCTTCGGTGACGTTTGATTCTTGGACCTCATCTGGGATGTCTTCATAGAGTCTTGAGGACTCCGGGATGGGGTGTGCAGCTAAAAAGTCAGCCAGGGCCTGACCCTTAACGGCTTTTTGTGGCACAAATACCATGTTGTATGGTGTTAGCAGGATCGCCCATGTGGCTAGCCGGGAGTTCAGTGATCCTGGCTTCGTCATGAGGACCCTGAGCGGATTGACTCGGGAAATGACGTGAATTGTCTGGCCCGAGACATAATGACGAGTCTTTTGGATAGCAAATACCGGAGCCAAGCACTCCTTTTCAACGGGGTTGTACCGATGTTCGGCCCGATCAGAGTTCGGCTGAGGTAGTAAATTGCTTGCTCGTAGCCTGTATCGCTATTTTGAGCCAGCAGAGCGCCCAGGGAATGATCCATGGCACGAATGTAGAGGAGAAATGGTTTGCCGGCGACAGGCGCTACCAAGACTGGCGGGCTTGTCAAGTAAGCCTTGATGTCGTCGAAAGCCTTTTGGCACTCCTCTGTCCAGACGTAAGAGACTCCCTTCTTCATGAGCTGAGTAAAGGGTTGACATTTACCAGAAAGATTTGCTATGAACCTCCGGATGTACGCCAAACGTCCCTGTAGGCCTCGAAGTTCTCGAAGATTCTTTGGAGGGTCCATGTTGAGGATGGCTTTGGTTTTCTCGGGATCAACATGAATGCCTTTCGCCGTGATGACAAAGCCCAAGAATTTTCGCTAGAAACCTCGAGGAAGGATTTAGCGGGGTTCATCTTGAGTTGATGTACCCGCATGAGATCGAAGACTGTTTTCAGGTCCTGTAGGTGATCTCCTTTAAGGCGGCTCTTGACTGCGATGTCGTCAACATAGCATTCGACTGTCTTGCGAAGATGTTGACGGAAGATGGTGCTCATAGCTCGTTGGTATGTCGTACCGGTGTTCTTCAAGCCGAAGGACATCACTGTTAGTATAAAATGCCCTTTGGAGTCCTGAATGACGTATGTTTTGCGTCATCGGGGAACATCTTGATTTGATTGTAGCCTGAATACCCGTCCATAAAAGACATGCGTTCGAAGACACAGTGTTGTCGATCATCACGTCAGTGATTGGAAGGGGAATTTGTCCTTCGGGCAAGCAGAGTTGAGATCCCTGAAGTCGATACAGACTCGTATCTTTCCATTCTTTTTGGTGACAGGTACGAAGTTGGCTACCCAATCTGGGTGTTGCTCTTCACGGATGAAGCCGCTAGTCAAGAGTTTGTCTACCTCCTGATCGATGGCGTTCATGATGTCCGGACGGAAGCACCGCTGTTGTTGCTTGATAGGCTTGGCATCAGGCAAGATGTTCAACCTATGCATCGCAATCTGGGGATCAAGTCCCGGCATATCTTCGTAGCTCCAGGCGAAGACGTCGATATACTCCTTAGCCAGTTGGATTAGAGACTCTCGGTCTTCTCTTCTAGGCTTTTGCTGATGAAGATGGGTTTGGAAGAAGACCCGTCCAAGGTCGATCTGCTCGACTTCGTCTTCGGTGGGAGGTTCACGTAACTCGAAGCGAGACTCCCATTGTTCTCCTAGGCGTTCCAGGATTCTTCTTCAAAGGGTTCCGGCGCTTGGTCTTCGCCTTCACCTTTTTGAGGTTGTGCTGATGTCATGTTAGTGACAGCACTTTCCTGAAGACAGATCCGATACTGGTATCGGAATCCCAAGTCGATGCTTCAGGCGAGTGGGAATGTTCTACGTCTTCTGCGTCTGAACCTCTGGAGTTGATGGCGGCGTGACATATCTACCCCCGTCGAGTTTTGTTTGTTAGTAGTCATGCGGCTTTCCTTTAGGTGTGGAAGCGGAGTGGAAGATAACAGACTCCTTGAGACGGGACTACTCGATTTACATGATGAACGGTCGTTATTTGTGTTTGCAACGACCGTTAGAGCGTTATCTAATGTATACATGGCATTCTAATGTGAAAAACAAGAATAATTAAAAGACACTCTATTATTGATGAAATACGAGATTTATCCCGTGGGATTACTGTCTAAGGAGGGTGCATCTACTCAGCAGAGATATATTCGCCAAGCTCCTCATCTGTAAGCACTGGGGTGTTGGATCAGGAGAGTCCACCACAGCTTTGATTTTGGGGCCGAGAGGGTTATATGAGCCCTCCCTGGCGTCTTGGATGAGTGCGGGGGCTTGCCCTTAAGACGCACCTTCAATGGTGCCTCAAATGCGCCTCCAGTGTGGTGCTTCCCCTTAATTTGCCACAGGGGAGCCGATGTTTGAGGCGGCTTTCCCTTGAGGCGTATCTTCAGGGGAGCTTCAGGAGTTGGTGCTTTTCCTGGTAGCTTGATGCTCATTGGAGGCACCTTCTGGGGCGGTTTGCCCTTGAGTTTGATCTTCAAAGGGGCGTCGGGAGTCATCTCAGGCTCCATGTTCGGCTCAGCTGCCGTCTCTGCCTCGTCATCAGCATCATTGGCTTCCTCCTCGTCAAGTGATTTGTTCAAGTCGGAATCGGTGAAGTAGGCTTCAATCCCTTTGAAAGGATCGATGTCTGCGAACTCCGTCCTGATGACGCCGTTGGTGGATACATATTTCATGCATTGGTGGAGCGTGGATGGCACCACCATGTACTCATGTAGCCATGGTCGACCGAGCAGGATGTTGTAGTTGACTTCGGCATCCACAACATAACAGGTCACCTCAGTTTTGAGGTTACCGATGTGACACTTCAGTCGAATTTTGCCCAGTGGCTTGCTTTTGCTTGCGTTGAAGCCACTGATGGTTGTGTTGGAGGGCACCAGCCGGTACATTGGGATCCCCAGTGTTGATAACAGCGCCTTCGAAATGATGCTGAGAGAAACCCCGGATCGATCTGAATCCGGTTCACCTTGACTGAACCGATATACCCTGTATAATACAGCGGCCGGTTATGTCGGTGGTGCTTGAGCAGGATGTCTTGTTGGGTGAAAGTTATGTTTGGGATAACTTCATCCACACAATGACAGTGCACACAAGTAGTTGGGAGGTCTTCAGGCTGCTTGACCTGACTGAGAAAGGATTCGGCATCCTTCAGAGCTTCGCAGAGAGCTTCTCGGGAATCTTTGGAAAGACGCAGGAGCTCGAACAAAGATAGGCGGGCAGGAGTACTGGCCAGTTGTGCCAGTATGTCGAAGTTGTGGGGCTTGGCTAGCCCCGAAGCACTCTCCTTCGTAGAGGTCTGTCGAAACTAGCCTCCACCTGCTTCTGCTTATTGGCTGCTGAGGGCTTAGACGGGCCCTCTTCCTGGACAGCAGGGACGGTGCAAGGAGCACCACCTCGGCGGCAGCTTCGTCGGGTTGGACGTTCTGTTGTGAACGCGTCTGTACAGGAAGCGCCTCTTCTGTTGAAGAAGAGACCATGCGGCAAGACTTGATCTTCCTGCCTTTGGATTTGGAGGTAGGACGTGCCTTCGGTTGAGTCACCTCGGAGACGAGGTCGGGGTGGACCCATAGGACCTCTCCTCGAGATGTTGTGAGTGGGATGAGTCCACTCACATTGTCACGGGTAGGTGGTAAGTTAACCACCTCCATTGTCGCCTTAGGAATGGGGATGACACCATCTTGTGAGGTAGTTGGCGGCAAGGTGCCAAACTGGAGTGACACCATATTGGCTGACACCGTCTTATCTTCATAGTCGACGGAGATCACATCCGCATTGATCATGCGCTGGATGTAATTTTTGAGGACATAACAGTCCTTGGTCGGGTGTCCGACAAACCGATGGTAGTGACAGTACCTCGGGTTGTCCACTTTCCCAACTTCATCGGGCCACTTTGGGTCCGGAATCTTGATTTTGTCACCTTGCTTCAGTATCTCAAAAAGTTGCAGAGTGTCTTCGTCGTTGAACGAATAAACCTCCTTGGGCCTTGGTGCAAGTTTAGGTTTCTGAGTAGTCGCAGATGCGCCTTTCGAGGCATTAACAGTCAATGCCTGCTTCCCCTTTATCTCACGTCCGGGGTTGTTGGCTGTAGACCTTTTTCCCTTGTCATCAAAGGCGGGGAAGCTGACCCCCAGAAGACGTGCATTGGCCGCCTTCTTTTCTGCGGCTTCTGCTTCGATGATCAGGGAGCTCCAGTCGGGAGGGGGAGTAGAGTTGAGCCAGAGTTTGACTGCAGGCAGCATGTTCATGCTGCAAGAGGAGAGGAGCGCATGTTCCGGCATGCCTGGAGGTAGTCTAAAGCAGTGTCACTTCCCATTCCCAGAATACGTATTTTTAGAATGCATGTACTAGTTAAATATAAATATTTTATATTTATCATGTATTGCTCTGTATTTAAATCCCTTTAATTTATGTTAATTAATTTCCTGCAATTTCATTTTTGCACTTTACTTTCTGCTTTTACTCTATGCTTTAGCTTTGCTATGGGTTCGGCTCAGACTGGTTTAATTATGTTGGTTCATCATGAACCGAAATAAACCCCCACCTACCACCACCCCTTCCATTTAAAGTTCATCCCCTTTCTCTCTTCATTACTTCACCATTACTCTTCTTCTTCCTCATAACTCTCCCACCAACCTAGAAGAGATAGGCAAGTGCCAACTTGCTTCGATGGATATCTATTTTTGTTGTTCCATTGTCTTCCTCTCAATATTCTAAGACACTTTAGTGCTTGACATTTTCAATTTCTATGGCTAAATTCTTCTAGATCTAAGTTTATAGTATTTTTGGATTTCTTGGGTTTTGATCTATTTTACATTGTTATTTCCAAGTTTTGATGGTTCCATGTTGTAGAAAATTTCGTTCTACCCCATTTTGACCTATGGAAGTCCAAATTTGGACTTACGGTGAAGGTTTTATGGAGCTTGGAAGCCAAGGGTTCCATGACCATCCTTCTCAGGTTTTCTGAGAAGATGGGTCCCCCATTTCTCAGCCGCATGGATTAATTATTTTCCAATCTCATTTCACAGCCGCATGCGAATCTTATTTCTCAGCATAGATTTATTTATTTCCTAATCTCATTCCTCAGCCGCATGGATATTTATTTTCCAATCTCATTTCACAGCCGCATGAGAATCTCATTTCTCAGCCGCATAGATTTATTTATTTCTCAATCTCATTCCTCAGCCGCATGGATTATTTATTTCTCAATCTCATTTCACAGCCGCATGAGAATCTCATTTCTCAGCCGCATAGATTTATTTATTTTCCAATCCCATTCCTCAGCCGCATGGATTATTTATTTTCCAATCTCATTTCACAGCCGCATGAGAATCTCATTTCACAGCCGCATGGATTATTTATTTCCCAATCTTATTTCACAACCGCATGAGAATCTCATTTCTCAGCCGCATAGATTTATTTATTTCCCAATCTCATTCCTCAGCCGCATGGATTAATTATTTCCCAATCTCATTCCTCAGCCGCATGGATTATTTATTTCCCAATCTCATTCATCAGCCGCATGGATTATTTATTTCCCAATCTCATTTCACAGCCGCATGAGAATCTCATTTCTCAGCCGCATAGATTTATTTATTTCTCAATCTCATTCCTCAGCCGCATGGATTATTTATTTTCCAATCTCATTTCACAGCCGCATGAGAATCTCATTTCTCAGCCGCATAGATTTATTTATTTCCCAATCTCATTCCTCAGCCGCATGGATTAATTATTTTCCAATCTCATTCCTCAGCCGCATAGATTTATTTATTTTCCAATCTCATTTCAGTCGCATGAGAATCTCATTTCTCAGCCGCATAGATTTATTTATTTTCCAATCTCATTCCTCAGCCGCATAGATTTATTATTTCCCAATCTCATTTCTCAGCGCATGGGATTATTTATTTCCCAATCATTTCCCACAGCGCATGAGATTATTTCCCAATCATTTTCCACAGCGCATGAGATTATTTATTTTCCCATCATTATTTATTTTCCAATTTTTATTTCCCGAATTTGGCATTAATTAACATTGATTGTTATCTTGATTAATTATTGATCATACGTTCCTAGATAGAACTAAGAGACTGGCTAGTCGTCTTATTGAATTAAATGGAATAAGACACGTTCATATTTGCAATCGATTGGCCAATCCCGAATATTGACATATAGATACATGCAGGCTACAATTATTTATATTTTACGAAAGCAGCATGTGTACTCTATGGTCAAGGCATGATTATTCCGTGGTTAGTTTTAATTGTTGCATTACGCTATGTAAGACCTATAACCTAACCGCACGGGTATCGTTGTAGAGTTGAGCATATCGTACTTTGTACGGAAGTACTCATTCTGAAATGACCATGATCCACGGCATGGGATTTCACTTAACATAGAGGCTACTAAGTTAAATAAAATAATGATTGCATGGAGAGAATGGATTCCCGAGTTCTTACATGGCAGTCCTCTTTGGGACTATTAGCGCCCAACAGGCCGGCTGGTTCCCACAGATACTGCAAATCTGCCACACGGGTAGGGAACAGTATCTGCTTATATTATTGCATATTGTATATTGATGACGGGCGTCCCGCTGGGACTCGTCTAATTCATGATTGGCGCAATTGATTGATTGGATAGACTAGCCTTGCTTGTTCATAGTAAGAACTGAGAAATCCTTATTGCATAAATTCCAAGATAACTTGGAACTCACAGTAGCAAGCCGTAGTAGTTGCATGGCCGTTTAAGTTGACTTGTTTGTGTACTGGACCTACTCTGTTAACTAACTGAGATGATCAGAATGTCAGGGCATGCCGGGCCAACTTCTGTCCTTGTTTGGTTGGGAGGTTGTTCGAAGTGTCGTGATACTATGTGAATCCCAGTAGCAAACAGAGATCTATTTATTACATTTTCTCATTACTGGTTTTGTTCCTCATATCGTGCTTCCTTGCGGTACTTGCTATTAGAGGTCTAACCTCTCTGGTTTTGCATGGCCAGATTTAGAGCCAGACCCCGAGGACTCAGCTTACTTCCACCTCCAAGATGGTCAATACTAGAGGAATGATCGTCGGAGGACTCGAGTGGGTTCCTTACTTCCCCGCTCGTTTTTGTTAATTACTTTATATTTTGCCGCTTGGCACCGACATGTTAGTCGGATAGTCTTGTACTTACTTTTACATAATATTAATTAAGTCAGACTGCAGCTGATAACAATTGTGTATATGTTGCTATATCATCTGGCTATGTTTAGTAAAGCCAGATCTCAAGAACATTTTGACTAAGCGTTTGGGACGCCTTATTGCTTTATCTTAAAATGTTCTCTTTTATTGCTTCTTGTTTGAATGATTGAGACAATAGATGTGAAGTGACCATAGCGAGACTTTCATGTAGTATGCACCCCCTTGTCTTTTAGACAGCATTGATCGTATTATACGGTATTCATCTACCCGTAATACGTAGCTGGCTGAGTCATTCTCCCGCTCTCCAGTATTCTGGTTCTGGGGCGTGACAAGCAGGCCTGTCGGAAGCGTTCGATGAACACCCGAACCGTTTCCTTCTCCTTCTGGCGTATCTCTATGAGGGACGCCATTGTTATGTCCTTCCCGCCGTCGTAGAAGCGGTCGAGGAAGAGGCGCGTCAAGTCGTCGAAGGATGATATGGAATTGTCGGGGAGACTGCAGTACCAGTCATATGCCACTCCCTTCAATGCTCTGACGAAGATGCTAGTGAGGAGTGCGTCCTCCTTCGGGAGATGTCCCGTCTGGGACTGGAAGTACGTCAAGTAGCGACGCGGAGAGTCCTTCCCGTCGTATGGCGTCAGTTTTTGTGGTTTATACTTTGGAGGATAAACCACCTTGTTCCACTCGAGGGGATAGGGTTGGGGGATGCCCATCTTCTGGCGCTCCTCTTGCCTGTTCTTGGACTCAAAGCGCTCCCCCAAGTCCTTGATCATTTCGACCACATCCTCCGTGGAGCTGGGAGTCGGGGAAGGTGGTACCACCTGGAGTTGAGCGTTTGAGGGCTCAGACGTCTGGGGTACTTCTCGGCGGTCTGTGTCTGAGGATACCCGTTGAAGGGGTACACTCGACCCATTGGCCCCTGGGTCGGGACCGGTCGAAGGCGTTCGGGTCAAGGCCGACCGTATTTCAAACACCGCCTGAGTCAGTGTTTGCATGGAAGGAGAGAGGGTTTTGAGTCCTCCCTCTAATGTGTCTATGCGCTGGACGATGTCCTGCGGCGGCGCATCAGACTCGACATCAACCTCAGTCACGTTCACTGTCATGACGCGGCCGTAAGTGGATGGATGAGTCGAGGCCTCACTCTCGGCCTCACTCCCTTGTAGGGGAGTTGCCTCCCTGAAGCTTCGTCTGGGCTACCTCCAGCCACGTTCTGGAGGTCATTCTCGACGGGCGCATCTGTAAGGGTCTGATTACCCTCAGCTCCGTCTTGAAGGGCCTATTCGTCTCCGGAACTACCCCCAGCTATGTTCTGGAGGACATCCTCGTTTTGAGGGGCTTCCGGGAGGCTGACTTCGCCTCGAGGATGAAGATCCGCCGCAGCTGTGCTTTGGACATCTTCGTCTTCGGAAGGAGGCTCAACAAGGGTATGACTACCCACTGCTTCCTCCAAGAACTTCTTCCTCGACCGAGTGCCTTCGAACACTCCGGAGGCCGAGACAGCTGCCTTAGTTTTCCTTGGTTGGCTTTTGGATGGGGACGAGGAATTGCCGGTCGTCTTTCGGACTGACGAGGAATTGGAGATCACGTTGCATGAAACAACCCTTGGTTCCTCTTCCGTTGACACCTTCATCCCAAGGCGATGTCGGAGGGGTGTCGATGATTACAGCCGCTGAAAGACTGACTGCCTTGGTGGTACTGCCGCCTTGCAACAGCAGTTGATGGTGACCACCGCACAAGTATGTCCCGTGAGAGGCGCCTCATGCTTGTTGGTCGACTCTCCTGACCGGCGCTTGTGAGTGATCACGTTACGTAGGTCGTTGGAGGAGAGTGCTACCTTCGCACCCCTTCAAACGCATGGCAAGGCCAAGCGCTGGGGTGGTCAGGTGAGTGCTGCGCCCCTGATCTGATACCAAACAGGCATCCCGATCAGTAGTGGGGGAACCACAACATTTGTTTGTCTTGCTCGACTTGGTTGTGTGCGCAGTAGATGCGCCCAAGTGAGACAAGGGATTTGAAGGTCGGCTAGTTCTCGGCGCCGCAGCACTCGAGTCGACCTTGTACAACTTACCATCAGCAGCGCGCATGATTGTGAGCGCATGCTTCTGGCTCGTTGCTGGCATAGCACGTTTGGGACGCATGGCCCGTGCTGCCTTGGACTTCTTCGTACCAGGCCGCTGGGGCGCGTAGTACTCAGAATCCAAATTCTCCTCGCCACTACAGCGAGTGAGTCTGTCAAAGACAGAGATCTTCTGTGGCGCATCAGAGGTGATGCGCGGGGCATTGGATGCGCCCCTGCTCCGTCGACGCATCTTCCTCACCTGAGAGGGAGATGGCTGGGGAACGTGGTTAGCCGCACGTTTCCCCGAGAGATGTGCTGCACTAGCGGGCGCATCTTGGTTGCTGAGGACGTCAGCAGGAAGGGAAGGCTGGATTGGCGCATCCCCTTCGGTGGTGGTGCCCGAGGCGTCGACCTTGCGCACCCAGACTCGGCAGGTCTTCTTCGGCTTCGGCAGCCGCTTCGAAGGACTCGCACTGCCTTCAGATATGAACTCCTCATACGCCTGTTGATTGAGGCGTACGACCAGCGTCTTGTGGGAGGAGCCCACATTCACGTCGTCGGCTTGCGACACAACTTTCTCGGTGGAGGAGAAAGAGGTCCCCAGCAGAGTCGCCAGCTTGTTTGCCATTAAAATTCTTTGATTGTAATTTCAATACAAACAGAACAGTGTTACAATATAGGACTTTAGACGTAGTCCTAGGAGTACACTTTTGTTTATCTGGGTCCCTTGTGCCGATGGAGCGAGTGGTAATACGTTGACTCGTTGACGAGCTGACGACGGTTATCGGTTCTCTGAAGGTTTGGATT
>JANAVB010017753.1:0-32123 GCA_029216955.1 Iris pallida
CTTATAAAGGGAAAGTTCAAATTATGAGCTTTGATCGGCACCGTGCACTGATAACGCTTCATAGCCCCTTGATCCTCGCGTAGGATTATGGCGATTTGAAATTTGAACGCACAATGATTGCGTTCAAAAGATTATATCAAATCTCCCAAAATTAGGGGCTGACAAACAATGAATCATTTGTATAGGATCTTGTCTACGCCAAAGGTACATTGCAGACTTATACGCTAAAGCTGATCTCTGCGGCACAGATGGAGGTTTCTCTTCTATACTTCTTTACAAGTATTTCAAACTTATGTCAATTTTAAAAACTTTGAACGGGTCTTGTAGAAGTATAAAAAGTTTATACGCCAAGTGCTATGCGTTAACAAAATTGAGCTGCCAACAAGTGCCATGCGCTAAATTGATGGGGCTATATGCGCATCCTAAGAGCCTGTGCCACTTGGGGCTTGACACTCTATGCCAGTTTTCCTTCGTGGGCATAGAGCCAGAAGTTTGGTCACATCAGCGCCGGCAGAGCATTAATGACAAAGACTGACGACTGTTCATGTTCCGAGGTCTCTGACACACAATTGTAGCCGAGGAATTGATAATGCTGACATCAACGTAATAATGATTCCTATTTAATGCGGCAGAGGGTGCGACGACATTGCCTCACTATAGGCTGCCCCTATCCCCTCTTTTGGTGTGATTCAAGGACAAAGCAAGCACATACCGAGTGAACAGTTATGTCCTTAGACTTTCATCTGTCATGTGTATAGTATACAATTGTGATTTCCACTAAGGGCCCGTTTGGTAAACCGTATTTGGAGGTGGGATTTGAATTTTTATGGATTTGGAGACAAATCCATGGAATTCTATGTTTGGTTGGAGATGGATTTGGATATGGAAAGTATGAGAAAATCCAAAACTTGGATTTTGTTGAATTTTGGAGGAAAAAATAATTATTCTATAATAATTTCGTTAAAATATTTATTATTTAATAATTTTGTTAAAAATTAGTAAATTAAAAATTAGTTAATCTTTAATAATTTCGTTAAAAATATTTATTCTTTAATAATTTCGTTAAAAATTAGTTAATTAATAAAAAACTAACTATTTTATTAGTATTATTAATATAAAAATAGTATTATTAATTAAAAATTAGTTAATTAGTTAATTTTGTTATAATCATAATTAATAATTTATTAGTATTTATAATTTAATTAATATTTTTATTTACTTAATAATCATAATTTACTAGTATTATTCTATTATTTATAGTATTAATTAATAATTTATTAGTATTAAATATAATTAATAATCATATCCTATGTTTAGTATTATTAATTAAAAAATTAGTTAATTGAATTATATTTAATCACAATAATATTTTAATTAATAATATTTTATATATAACTAATTTTAAATAATAATATTTTAATTAATATATTTTATAATTTAATAATATTTTACAAATTTTAATTAATAATATTTTATAATATTTAATTATATTTTAATCACAATATTATTTTAATTAATAATTTTATAATATTTTTATATTTTAATCACAATAATATTTAATTTAATTATTAATAATATTTTAATCACAATTAGAATCATATTTTATAATAATTTAATTAATAATTTACTAATCATAATATATTTATAATTACTATTTTTAAAATATTTAATTTATAGTTAATTAATCTTAATCAACAATTATAATTTATATTATTAATCGTTAATAAAAAATTATCGATTGTTAATTATTAATCGTTAATTATAATTTATAGTTATTAATTATTAATTATTAATCATTAATTATTAATTATTAATCTTAATTATTAATCATTATTTATTTAAAAATTAACTAATCATTAACTATTAATTTTATAATTAATAACTAATCGTTAATTATTAATTACTAATCGTTAATTACTTATCGTTAATTATTAATTTTATAAATAATAATAACTATAATTAATCATAATTAATAGATTAATTATTGATCATGACTATAATTATTAATAATCATAAAATCAAATCCTATGTTTGGTTGGAGTTGGATTTGAATAGTAAAATCCATGATTTGAATTTGGAGGATTTTCAAATCTAAATCCAAATAGTAAAATCTGGTTACCAAACAAACCCTAACGCACCGTGAACAGGGACGACATGGCTATGCTGCAGGGTGCCACATGTCCTCTTTTTGGCACAGTTCGTGCTCAGCAAATAGCATAGACTGCCAGCTGTTGAAAGCACAATAGTCGAAAGTCATGATCAGTTGTGGCATAGGCTGCCAACCGGGAAATGTAGAGTTCTTTGAAATTAGTGGCATGGGTATTAGAAAAGGGCTTCCAACCAACAAAGCAAGGTTAGTAGACGACTGACAACTTGGAGGGATTTGCTTTATTCCTCTAACTTTAGAAATGACTCACACACTCTGTAGCGAGCGCAAGCCATCCAGAACTATTATTTATGTATAGTAAATGCATTCTCAAACTTGTCACAAGTAGTGTTTTGTGAGTAAATAGACAAAGTGGCACATGGAGACAAAAATAGTGAGTTTCGCCTCATTCCTGTGCCAATGTCCTTGGGTAGGTTGTTTGTCTATAAATAACACAGGACTTGTACCAACCAAAAGGATTGAAGGTCGGAATATCGAGGGCTAGAGCCCCCTTGCAACCAAAATCTCTTCTCACATAGTGCTTGTGGGCAAGAGTTAAGGAGATCCCCTCATTCTCGCATCTGATCATCAACGAAGTAAGAAGTCGGCCGTAGGCTTGTTCACCACCACTACTGCTCCCATATATCTTGTTTATCTTATGTTAGAATTCTTTTATAATACAAGTTTTCTCCATCCATTTTTTATAAGAAGTCGTTACCACTTTTTGTATAAAAAGAAGGGGTTAAAATAGTACAGGAGGTGGTGGCTGAGATATAGCTGCAGCAGTAGTTTGCATAGTCATAAGCTGTTGCATCTGCTCCAACATAGTATACATGCACCGAACAATAGCTTCAAGTCTATCCAGGCGTCGACCAGTATGATTACTACTTCCATCTTTATCACTTGTAGCCATGTATGCGTTGATAATATATATGTTAGCTGATAGACATTAGTTGACAAAGTTGTATGATTGAATCAATAATGCCTGTTTTAGAATCTCGAGGAGTATTAGCCTAGGTGGAAGTATCTCAGGATTATTTAAGATCAAAGTTCTAAAATGGGTGAGTTGGTATACTCCCTCTATAGGAACACCTTGTTGGTTGACACTTGGTCTTCCTCTCGTGCTAAATGAAGTAGATGGAGTAATTGTTATTCTTTCCCGGAATCACTTCCACGAGGCGACCTCAACGCCATATTATTATTGACAGAGGTAAAGGGTAATATTCTTCATTTTGAATATTTTTTCGTCTTAGGGAACGTTGCTAGTTGACAAATTAATTAAAGTACAGTCTTTCAAAAATAGACTATTTAGCTGGTGTTCCAATTACTTCGGAGCGACAACAATTGATTACAATGTTAGCACAGTGATCCTTGTGAGGAGATATCACTATTGAAGAAAAAGAAACAGAAACTCCTTCCTCATGCTTCTGATTGAGCACATGGTGTAAGTCAGTGAGGTAGAGGGAAGCAAATTCTGCCTTTGGATTCTGCGCGCACCAACTTCCTACATGGGGTGCAGTTGAGTTTAGGGTCTGTTTGGTAAATGGGAAGTGGGCTGCTGAATTTGGATTCGGTGGATTTGGCCCAAACGCTTAACATCCAGTGTTTGGTTATTAAAAGGAATTTGGGGGGTCGGTTTTTTCTCTCCTGATAAAATCTCTCCTCACTTTCCGTTTCTATACTTGGAGGTGGGACTCGGTCGTGGGAGAGGCTGTTGCTTTCCTTGGGTTCCTTCCCGCGCTGGAAGTGGTGTTACAACTGTTGGTTTGTGGTCACCTCTTCCTCCATTCCCGCCACCTCCACTGTATGCTTGTCTATACCCCTTAAATCTCCATTACTTCCACATATTTTGTAGATCTAGAATCTTTCCCGAATTCTAGTGTAGATCTTGCAGATCTAGTACTTACTGTACAAACTTTTTTCCATCTAATTTTTCCTATTTTATTTTGTAGATCTACGAATTTTTTAAGGATTAGAGTGTAGATCTTGTAGATCTATACATATATTTTCCCCGATCTGTGGTATTTTATTTTTTTTAGATATATAAATATAGTTGGAACTGAGTGTAGATCTACAAGAATCTTTACATACTTCTTGCCCGATCTGAATTTTTTTACGCTTTTTTTCGTAGATCTATGATAATTTTTAGGTTTCCAGTGTAGATCTTCTACATGTTTACCATATTTTGTAGATCTACGAATATTTCTTCGGATCTGTTTTTCTTTACTTGTTTCTGAATTTTGTTTCCCGATCTGTTTTTTAGAGCTTCTAGATGTTGTAGATCTTTGTACGTTTGTAGATCTACGAATATTTCTTCTAGATGTTGTAGATCTACGAATATTTCTTCTAATTTACGAATATTCTTCTAGATGTTGTAGATCTGATAGATCTACGAATATTTCTTCTAGATGTTGTAGTTCTGAATTTTTTTTACGTTTTTTTTTCCCGATCTGTTATTGTCATCTGAATTTTTTTACGTTTTTTTTTCCCGATCTGTTGTTGTCAGTGAGAGTAGATATCTTGTAGATCATTTTTGGTTTCCGATATGTTTTCTTGTCAGTGAATGTAGATCTACAAGAAGCTTAAAATATTTCTTTCCCGATCTGAATTTTTTAACCTAATTTTCGTAGATCTATGATAATTTTTCGGTGAGTGTACATCTTTGTAGAAATTTTTGGTATTCAGTGACTGTACATGTTTGCAAATATTGTTGTCAGTGTAGATCTTTACAGTGTAGATCTTTACTATATGTTTAAGTGTAGATCTTTACATATACTTAATTGATTTCAGTGTAGATCTTTACATATATTTTTAAGATGTTTACATAATTTTTGAGGAGTATTATTTCAGTTTAGATCTTTACATAATTTTGTAACATGTTTCAGTATTTGTTACCCAAATTATTGATAATGACTATTTTTGTATTTCATCTGCGTTCTTAATTATAGTAGGTTGTGATGATGGGGAAAATATGGGGTTTTGAACAAACCTAGGTTTAGTGACTTTTTGCAGCAGTTCAACATCTCCTGTGATGGGTTGAAGATGGCAGCAATCTTGTATGGTTGTTTTGCATTTCTCATTACACTATGATAGTCGAAGACGTAACAAAAGTTGCTAATTTGCCAATGACTTGAAATATTTTTTCCTAAATCTGAGTCATTATTTATTATAGATGTGGTTCTTATTCTTTAATGTTCTTAACTTTTGATAATGAATTTCTGGTATTATGTCCTTCATTTTATTTCTACTGTATTCTTAATTATAGTAGGTTGTGCTGATGGAAAAATATGAGGGGTTTGGATGACCCTATGTTTAGTGACTTTTGCAGCAGTACCACATCTTATGTGATGGGTTGAAGAGGCAAAACCTGCTATGGTTGTTTGCATTCCTCATTACACTTGATTGTCGAAGAGGTACAAAGGTTGTGAGGTTGCCAATGGCTGAAATTTTTTTCCCTAAATCTGAGCCAATTATTACATATGGTTCTCATTCTTTATTATTTTTAACTTTTGATAATGACTAATTCTGGTATTAGTCCTTCATTTATTTTTACTGTACTCTTTAATTATAGTAGGTTGTGATGATGGGGAAATATGAGGGGTTTAGATGACCCTATGTTTAGTGACTTTTGCAGCAGTTCCACATCTTCTGTGATGGGTCGAGAGGCAAATACCTGCTATGGTTGTTTTGCATTCCTCATTACACTATGATTGTCGAAGAGTAACAAAGGTTGTGAGGTTGCCAATGGCTGGAAAATTTTTTCCCTAAATCTGAGCCATTATTACATATGTGGTTCTCATTCTTTATTGTTCTTACTTTTGATATGACTAATTTTGGTTATGTACCCCCATTTTATTTTTACTGTACTCTTTAATTATAGTAGGTTGTTGATGAGGGGGAAAATATGAGGGGTTTGGATGACCCTATGTTTAGTGACTTTTGCAGCAGTTCCACATCTTCTGTGATGGGTTGAAGAGACAAATAGATATGGTTGTTTTGCATTCCTCATTACACTATGATTGTCGAAGAGGTAACAAAAGTTGCTAAATTCAAATGGGTTGAAATGTTTTTCCTAAATCTGAGCCATTTATATATTATAGATGTTGTTCTTTAATCATCATAAGTTTTGATCATGACTATTTTCTGTGTTGTCCTTCATTGCATTCTAAATCTGCAGGCTATTGTTCTTGTCTTCTTAATATTGTAGATTTACTTGAACATGACTACTGATTTTGTATTATGTCCCCATAATATTGTAGATTTTTTTGGTTCTTGTGTTCTTAATATTGTATAATTTTGTTCTACTCTTCTCATGTCCTTCCTTTAATTATCATATGTTAGATGTTGTTCTGTAATCATCATAATTTTTTATCATGACTATTTTCTGTGTTGTCCTTCATTGCATTCTAAATCTGCAGGCTGTTGTTCTTGTCTTCTTAAAATTGTAGATTTACTTGAACATGACTACTGATTTTGTACCAAAATTCCTGATAAATTGTAGATTTTTTGGTTCTTGTCTTCTTATTGTATAATGTTTTGAAAACATGGCTTATGTCCTTCCTTTTTAAAGTCCTTCCTTTAATTATCATATGTTAGATGTTGTTCTTTAATCATCATAATTTTTATCATGACTATTTTCTGTGTTGTCCTTCATTGCATTCTAAATCTGCAGGCTGTTGTTCTTGTCTTCTTAATATTCTAGATTTACTTGAACATGACTACTGATTTTGTATTATGTCCCCATAATATTGTAGATTTTTTGGTTCTTGTGTTCTTAATATTGTATAATTTTGTTCTACTCTTCTTATGTCCTTCCTTTTTTAAAGTCCTTCATTTAATTATCATATGTTAGATGTTGTTCTGTAATCGTCATATTTTTTTATCATGACTATTTTCTGTGTTGTCCTTCATTGCATTCTAAATCTGCAGCTGTTGTTCTTGTCTTCTTAAAATTCTAGATTTACTTGAACATGACTATTGATTTTGTACCAAAATTCCTCATAATATTGTAGATTTTTTGGTTCTTGTCTTCTTAATATTGTATAATTTTGTGAAAACATGGCTTATGTCCTTCCTTTTTTAAAGTCCTTCCTTTAATTATCATATGTTAGATGTTGTTCTTTAATCATCATAAGTTTTGATCATGACTATTTTCTGTGTGTCCTTCATTGCATTCTAAATCTGCAGGCTGTTGTTCTTGTCTTCTTAATATTCTAGATTTACTTGAACATGACTACTGATTTTGTACCAAATAATATTGTAGATTTTTGGTTCTTGTCTTCTTAATATTGTATTTTGTGATACTCTTATGTCCTTCCTATTTTAAAGTCCTTCCTTTAATTATCATATGTTATGAACATGACTATTATTATCGATTTGGTTCTTGTTGTTGTTTTCTTCTTACTATTGTACGTCTCATAAGCTAATTTTTTACAACAGTCTGCAGTTTTATGGTTGAATAAAGTTAGTTAAGCTTTTTAATATAAGTCAATAATTTATTGTATTGTGGCCTAAATCTTAGTCAATACTTATTATGAGAGTAGACTTGTTAGTACACTTGTGTGGGCACACCATAATTTTCCCCTTTGTAGTTTAGGATGGATTTTGATGATCCATATGATCCCATGATACTAGCAGCTTGCTAGTACACTGAGTGTGATTAATGTCGTTCTATGTTTGCTGGATGATGAGGAAAATGAAAGAACGGGCATTGCTCGAGAGCCGTCTGAGATCAGACAACAGTGGAGGATGCACACATGTATCAAATTTTATGGGAAGGGAGAGACAAATGTGTATCCTATCTTAGGATGAGCACGACATCCTTCTACACCTTGTACGTACGCTGAGGGGCAATGGGTCCCTTCGAGATAGTCGTTGGGTATGTGTGGAAGAACAAGTTACAATATTTTTGTACATGTTAGGGCACAAGTCCAAAAACAGAGTATGCAATATGACTTTGTGCGGTCAGGTGAAACGATTTAAAGATATTTTCATCTTGTTCTAAGAGCTATATTTACCCTACGTGGCATGGTCATGAAGTAGCCTGGTCCTGAAACGACAATTGAGATTAGGCAAAATTGTGAATGGTTTCCTTATTTTAGGTATATTATTACCTTACGGCTGTCTAACAAATATTTGTTCGTAACATTAAATTGGTTAACTAACATTACTAAGAAAATTGTAGGATTGTATCGGGTTGATAGATGGAACCCATATTCAAGCCACATTGCCTTCATCAGATGCCCTTCGTTTTCGTGGTAGGAAGGATACACTTACACAAATATATTAGCCGTTGCTACCCCGAATAAGAAATTCTCCTATGTGTTAGCTGGTTGGGAGGGGTCTGCTGGTTGGGAGGGGTCTGCTAGTGATATGACAGTTTTGAAGGATGCTCTCTCTAGGCCCCCCTAATGGACTAAAAACTATTGAAGGTATTAAATAGTAAATCCTGTAGATGAGTAGTAACTAGGAGGTCGTTATATGTAAACTTATAAGTGTGTTGTATATATCATTGTAGGCAAGTACTATCTAGTGGATGCTGGTTATACAACTATGCCTGGTTTCATAGCCCCCTATCGTGGTGTGAGGTCCATCTATCTCAGACCAAAGGACATAAACCTAGGAATGCAAAGGAGCTCTTCAATTGGAGGCATTCGAAACTGCGAAGTAAAATAGAATGTGCCTTCGGTACACTTAAGAATCGGTTTTGCATTCTAGGATCCCAAAATTTCACTCATTCTCTACCCAAGTTGACCTTGTGATTGTTTGTTGTATTTTGCATAATTTTATAATGGGAGTAGACCCTAATGATGGACTCAATTTCCTTGAAGTTGACAAAGAAGCATCGACAATGTCTGAAAATGAGAGCGTATATCAATTCGAGCAATTCACGCAAAACAATTCACAAGCTGAACAAAGAACTGTGAAGAAGGCGTGGAAGGATTTTTGCGACTATAGTAGCTGAAATGTGGCATGATTACTGCCAGAGAAAGGGTACATGAACATGTCCCTAATCTTTTTTTGTAAAGTGTACATTTGTTTCATTTTGGTACACTTTTGTTAGTCTGCCTGCGATCTGTAATTGACATGAAAGCTTATATGTTGTTTCTTGTGGCACCACTATGGGGGAGTCAGACTACTGTCAGTCTATTTAGTTATAGTCTATTAAGTTCTTTAGTCATTTGGTACACTTTACTTTCCATGCTATGTTAATTACTGTGCTCCCTATTCAGTCTCCCTGTTCAGTCTCTTATGATTAATCGGGCAGCTAGTTATTTTATGTGCAGTTTTGTATTCAGTCCCCATACTCTGCCTTAAACTTTAATCTTATGTGTGGCAGGTAAAATGTCTGATAATTTTGGAAAACATGCTAATAGCCCCTTTGCTCCTCCTAAGCTAAGGCGTGCTTCTTTTGGAAAAGAAGGAGCAAGTCTTTCCCAAATAGGCTCACCTGCAATCTCACCAAGTAACTCCTTACCAAATGTTAACTGGGGTAGATCGATAGATCCATATATGGATTAGTATTCATATATCCAAAGTGAAGGGTCTAATCCTGATAGGAAGAACAATAAGGTGGTTGCCACGTCCCCCGATAAGAAGAATAATACGAAAAAGGGAGGTCAGAGCAACAAACGCTGGCATCAATCCCATACAGACTTGCTTTTAATCGTTCTTTCTGATGAGGCAAATACGTGTGGTAAGCCCGACAAAAAACTTCAAAAAATCTTCTTTACAAAAAGGGGCTGGTGTCGTCAATGAAACGTTTGGTGAGAGTTATACTTGGATCAGCGTCCAAAATCACCTACGAGTGCAAAAGGGTAAATGGCTGGACATTTTGAAGGCAAAGGACATATCTGGAGCGGGATGGGATGAAGAAAGTAAAACTGTAATTTTGGATGAGGAAACCTATAATGATCTTGATAAGGTAATATGTAGAACTAAGCTACCGATTAGATATTAGTTTCGTAGATTATGCTACCGAAGTTTTGTTACTAATAGCTTATACTAATGTGTCTTTTCACTTTTTGTATAGGCTAAATCAAGGTTGTGTCTATACATCAACAAACCTATACGAAACTATGAGTTGTGAGGGTAGTATGTGGGGATGACCAGGCTACTGGCAGTCAATCTAGATCATGCTATGATCAATATTGTGGTATTGAGAAGGAGGTTGTTAATTTGGATGATGTGAATGAGGAGCCTATAGGTGAAAACATGGAACCTTGCAAGTCTTCTATCCCAACCAAGCTACCAAGTAAATCAAAAAAGCTCACAATCATCTGGTGTTAAGCGTCGTAGTGAGATGGTCGATGAGTACATGCCTAATTTGGTAAACAGTTTAACAGTAATTGGTCATGCTCTAGAGACCGGGTTTGGGAGTGTTCATGTTGCAAAGTTGGATAGTAAGGTATGGGATCTAGTGGACTGTTATGAAGAAGCTGTCATGAATGCTACTTACGATTGTCTTATTCAAAACAGTGATGATGGTAAAAGGTTTGTAGGTTTGCCCTTAGCACAACGCAGCAAATGGGTGGAAAGTTTCAAGTCCAGGATGTTGCCCCCATCAGATCAGGATTAGTTTTACTGATGCAGTTTGTGTCCCCATCATTTTGTGCTTAATACAGATTAGTATAGCTGCACTTTTGTGTAAAAATTTGTGTTGCAAGACTGAAGACAATTAAATCAAGACCTATATAATATTTGTGTGGAAGAACACTTGCACTATTTGCTGCCTGTAAAACATTGGACAGCTAGTACCCCTAAAATATGTAATATTTAGGGTTAAGACTAGGCTTTCATCCTCTGTATTAGTGTTTGAATTTATTCATATATTTCCTACTTTCATTACAACTTTGGATATATTGCAGCCATAGACAACAGCATGGCTTACTATGTTGTCCTGAAGGGAAGAAATCCGGGTGTCTATACCAAGTGGGCCCAAAGCTATTATCAAGTCCATGGGTACAAAGGTACTTGCTATTTCAAATGTCAAGATAGGGAAGAAGCTTTTGGATACTTCCAAAAGTCGATATATGCAGAACCGCATACTCCCACACCTCAAGTTGCCCCTACGCAGACCAGTAGAACGTATGATGTTTGGGTTTTTGGAGTAATTTGTGTTTTTATTATCATGTTATATAAAATAATCTTCTAGAAGCAACACTGTCACCAGTGAACTAGTACTGAAAACTTTTGTCATATCTGCACTTTTATTTTGTTTGCAGGTTTCAAACCCTGTCGTGGGGTTTTGCGTTGAAGTTCTTTGAAGATATTTTGTATCTAAGTTTCCTATTGGTTTTAATTTTATTTGCAGGTTTTTTTTAAGCTCTTCATTGTTCTTTTGGGTGCAGTTTCCCTCGTGATATTTTCTCATGAATCTTTTCAGGTTTGATTTATCATTGTTCTTTTAAAGATTTCCTGCAGTTTAATTTTGTGCCTTTGTGTTTTGCATTCCTCTATTTTTTCTGGGCATTCATTTTCTTAATTTGCAGGTTTCCAATTGTTTTCTATGATAATATTCTATGTCTCATGACTTTTTTAACAACAGTGCTGCTAATTGTGTGGGCAATCATTTTTTAATTTTCTTTCATTTTATTTGATCTTGTACTTTGCTAATAGGCTGTGATGTTGTGGCAATTATGAGAAATATCATAATTAGATTACTAGTGAGATTGGTGGCATTCCCTTGGAAGTGTGATGGGTGGAAGAGGTACTTTGTTGTATTCCTCATCACATTATATACAAAGGTTGAAGAGGTAACCATATTCGCTAGTTTTAAATGATTTACAATCTGCTGTACTCTGAGCCTATATATTATTTTACATATTTTCCTATTTTTCACATGTTCTCTTCAATTTTCTTATCTGTTGCTATCTGTTTTTCTTACTATGCTTCTGTCCAATGACTTGAATACAGATCTGCCAATTGTGTAGTCATTCATTATTAAAATTTCTTTCAAATGGTTTTCTATATTATTGTCCAACGGCTGTGAGGATGGGGCAATTATGAGATATTTCATAATTAAATTACTAGTGAGATTGGTGGCATTTCCTTGGGAGTGTGATGGGTGGAAGAGGTACTTTGTTGCATTCCCCATCACATGATATACAAAGGTTGAAGAGGTAACCATATTCGCTAATTTTCAATGATTTGGAATCTGCTGTACTCTGAGCCTATGTTATATACCTTCTTGTTTCTTTGTTGATACTGGTTTTGTTCTACAAATGATGGCTTTACTTGCCAGTTAGACCTGGATTGTCTTTTACTAGTTTTGTTCTTTAAGAAATCTCATGTAATCTTCAAATTTTCTATCTTATCTTGTTACTATGCTTCTTGTACTTGAGTACAGTTCTGCCAATTGGGTGGCCAACTATGGGGGGCAGCTGTTGCTCTCAATATTGAGTATAGTTCTGCCAATTGTATGATAATATTGTCTGATAATATTGTGTAATGTCCATATTTTGGAATACGTATTTTAATTAAGCTTATATGTATTTCGAACATGTATTTTATTTTCCCAGATTCTGGCCTGTAATTGTGTTTTGACTTAACTTGCGGATTTTGGTTTTCTCGTAAAATGGGTTTTTGGACCTGGCGTGGTTTTATTTTATGGAGAAGGAATTGGTTTGGTTTGGTTTAGTATGCATTGGACCACACTTAGCTAACCTCCACCCTCAACACAACATATCCTCCCTCATTAAAACCCTACCTAACTTTTTCTCCTCCTCATAACTTCCATTAATTTTCTCCATATTCTCCTTCCTTCCTCCACATAACACCCAACACCATAGGCAAGTGCATCTTGCTACCAAATAAGCACCCCATTTTATTTGTCTATTAGCTAGATTAGGCCATGGTGAACAACATTAGAACTTGGCATTTTGTGATCTGGAGCTTCCATTTTTCTAGATCTAAGTTTTAACCATTTTTGGATTTTCTTGGTTTTGATCTATTAAACTTAGATTTTTCCTTGTTTTGAGGCTTTCATGTGGAAGAGAATTCAATTTTACACAAGTTAGAACTTTGAAAATCCAAATTTGGTTTTGTTTTGGCTAAATTATGAAGTTTGGAATTTGGTGTTCTTGGGGTCTTCCTCTCAGCTTGGTGGAGAAGATGATCCTCGGCCAGCGCTCTTTAGCACATGGCCGAACTGCGCTAACTCCTCGGCAAGCGCTTTGCGCTGGGCGGACCCGCGCTGGCGCTCTTTAGCTCCAGCGCCTTCCTTCCATTGGCGTACTTGACCGCTACGCAGCTCATGTCACGCCCCGCTCCCGTAGGAGCGATCGTCCTCGCTAAGGCGTGATGCCGCACGGGCCTAGGTTGCGCCCGTGCAAGGCCAAGTCCAGAACCGGCCGATTTGAGCTAGGCCACAGAGTCGCACAGAGTGTCCCCATTTGCAGTAAAAAGTAAATAAACACAAGTAGAAGCAAATTCAAACTCTTTATTGATATTCAAGAAGTTTACAAGCGGTGCTAGGCCGAGTTTACAAGTCGCTCAAGCTCTCTCTCTCTCTCTCTGAAACATAAAAGGCGTGCCAAGCGGCTTACAACATGGAATGATTCATGGCGATGTTCCAATACATTATGTCCTGTATATGGTGCTCCAGCTCCTTGCAACGCTCCAAGGCTCCAGAGATAGCTCCGCGCCTTAGCGCGTTCGAGGGAAGCTCCGCACCCGACGACGTCTCCTGCATCCTGCAAGCAGATTGTGGGGTTATCAGTACATTATTATGCACTGGTGGGGAGGCTAGCTCGCCCACAATGCTATCATTACCAAACACGTTCTATTTACTTTTGTGCACCGTCTATCATTCATTGTCTTTCTAATCTTGTCTTAGGATCAGTTTCATGGCATAATTCATAGCCTATCTCGTGTTACCGAATACAAGTGTCGCATGAAAATACATGCATGACTTACCCATACTTACCATCCGGCCTTCCCTGTCCAAAGTAAACCAAGTTAGTCAACAATTCATAGGAAATAACTTAACGTGATTCATGTGAACTTTCAATGTCAAGGGCGTGTCCCTGCCTCGGGTCCTAGCGCATCGTAGGCGTATTTTCTAACTCACTTGCACAAAGTACTTTTGATCATTTGTATGTTATATTCAATGTCTGTTCAGAGGGCGCTTCATTCAGTTAACTTAGACTACTTTGATTTCAATGCAAGGACTTGCACGTGGATTGCCACTAGCAAAGCCCACTTAAATCTATATGTACCGGTCGCTGGCATGTCAGCCATTTTGGACGTTTTTCCCTGTGGCATTCTCATCTATCAAGCGTGATGGCTGGTACACCTTGATAGACTATTGAATAACCGGCCCTACGTTTGGTTACATGCCCAAGCCCGCACACCTGTCCACCCGTAGGCCATGATTCCGCCTAGGCTGGCCACGAAATCGTCGTTCGCTGCCCTTGGAATCCCTTTTCACTCGTGCTCGAGCCGTCTACGACCATTTCGTATTTTATTGTTATTTTAACTTAACGGCTGTCTCCGAGCCGTAGGCTAATCCTTAGCCACAATCCGTTATCGACCAGGTTGGCGTCCGTGCAGCGCGGGTAGCGAGCCCCGTTGCACGTACCCATCACACCTATCGCTAACCATTCCTTTCTTCTTATCTTTTATTCATTCTTTCTTTTCTTTCTTTCACTTGTCCATTCGTTCATTGGTTCATTTTCGTATTCATCCATTCGTTGATTCATTCATTCACTCGTTTATTCGTTCATTCTTTTATTATACATTATGCAACTTCCCGTGCGGGAGTCGCCTTGGAGACCCATCGGTCACATAGTCTTTCAATGTTGCTAAACTCTACTCGGAACGACTATGTTGATAGTCTTCCCGTTACATTGTTGTAAACCATTCATTGTTTCATTGTTGAACGCATAAGGGACTTGAACGTAAGCTTGTGCCTTAGCACGATCATGGAGCGTGGTGCGAGAGTTCTCGTATTTTTTATGTTCCTTTCCATATTAGCTAGGTGTGTTGAGTCATTTATTAGCATGCGCAGTGTTATCGCCTAGCGAATCTAGCAAGTGTGCCGTATTGTTATGTGTCTAGGCTAAGCAAAGACGGGTTCATCGGAGCCACCCACCTTAGCGATGTTCGCATCGGCCGAGCGATACTTCGAGCGCGCCTTCGAAAGTCTAAGTCTGGATTCATCTTTGACGGGCCAATGTAAGCCTTGCATCGATTCTTCTTCAGGTCGATGCCAACTCTTCGGGTTGACGGCTCGTTTGAGTCGTTGTACTTGCCGTTTGAATCGGCGTTCCGCTAGGGCGGAGCGGGTCATTACATAATACACCACTCAAAACAAGTCTCGTCCTCGAGACTTCCTGAGTGCGGGTCATTCTACCATTCCTTTACTCATCGTCGTGTGCATACCGTAGACAATTCCTATCGAATGGCTTTACTGTTCGATGGCATCGAACTATACTCGATACCTTTCCAAGTTCTGTGTCGCATACATTTGGTCGATTTTTATTGAATGGCTTTTATTCATCTTTAGAGTTGATGGCACTTATTCAATCGTCTCGTTTCTTCGACTGGTTGCTATTTCGACGTATCATGGGATTGAAACGGTCGCACGGGGTGCATTGTAATTCGTCAAATACGAGAGTCATAGGTTGAGGTTAACTCACTCATTCGTTCATGCGCATCGCAACACCCACTTGCAGCTGCATTCGAGTTCATCATATCGCTGAGTTTGGATCGTGCACATATTCAAGGCGTCCCCCGAATACGTACATTTCAACCAAGCTTAGCGATTAGCGAAGTCGGACAAGCTACTCGTGATAGTTTTGATTTGCCGATCGTCTTGCTAACTTCGATTTAAAATCAAACTTGTGTGCATCTCACTATCGTTTATCTCAGTCATCGAGATGATTCAATTCGTTTCTTAAGCGTTCTTGTCTACGAAATCAATACGATTTCTTCTTAGCGGAGTCGACCAAGTTTAAGCAATTTCCGTCCGATTCAAGACCAAGTATTGTAATATCATCGAGTACGTCTTCCAATCAATAATTTAATTCGTTATCCCAACTTTACTTACGCATCATCCATTCCTATCTTTCCTTCGTTTGGGGCCAATCTCGCTGTCGTTCACAGCACACTCCCAGTTCTCCGTCCTACTCTAAGTCTTGTTGCCCAAATCTATCGTCCGTCCAGACGATACTGTAAATGCCATCGCACAGGTTCAATCACTCGCATAGGGTCGTCCGCCTATCCGCTTGGTCAGCTCACAAGGTCATAGTTACACGTCAAGTCCATTGCTCATCGTGCAAGGTCGTTGCACGACGCTCGCCCCAAATCCTTTGGTCAAACCATTTGTTCGCTTGTACGGAAGTTTCTACCCAAGTTTGTTTCACTCAAATTTCTAAACATCAAGCAGTGTTCCTCCTATTCGCATCAACACATTCTCCGCTCCATGTCTGAGCTCGTTTAGGAAAGTCATCCTACGATAGGTTGTCCTCAATCAAATCCTTGACATGTCAATCTCGTGCGTCCGCACTAGCAATTACCATAGTCTATCTCTTCAAGTATGTTTGATATAATTCACCTATCCATCCTATCCAATTCACGTAGTCGATCACAAGGTCGTCTAGCCTTGCAATATGTCGTGCCCCGATCTCACGCAAGTCTGATTATCCACGACGGACATGAATCACCATATCAACGTTCCCGTGGAATAATCGTCCTCATTGGGACGTAACTCTTGCGTTGAATCTAGACTTACTCATTTTCGATACGCGGATTGGGTCTACTCAATCCTCAAGTTTTTTCATTCTTCAATCGCAAGTCCTAACAATCCTCGAATTTACCTTCGCTTCAAACCACAAGTCGAAGCAATCAAAATTGCCATGTCATGATATTTTGAGTTCGACCATTCCCGCTGGACATGAATCACCATGCCAACGCTCACGCAGAACGATCGTCCCAAATCCGTCGTGACGCATGTGCGAGGCTGGAGTTGCGCTCGCGCAAGACAAGATCGTTGTCGTTGTGGTTATCACCGAACAATCAAGCTACATTCCTTTCTCATTCCAAACATTCATCTCTATCAAAATTCCTCCACATAGTATCCTTCAAAACAATAACTTCCAACACGATCATCATTCATCGAATCAGAGTACCCCCGAGTTATCTTACATCGATCTTTGATACGCCTCAATACCATCGATGATGTACATAACCTGACGATCTTCCTTTTGCAACGAATTCTGAGTCATGCAACTTAATTTCCTCAATTCGCATTGTCTCATGCTAGCTCAAGTCTTTGAGCAACATCCTTTCCAAATCCTTAGTCATTCTTGTATCGCCAAATCAACGTTTCCTATACACGCTATCTTTCGATCGCGCTATCTTCGATCTCGTCCATGGGTATTTCTCCTTAACTCAAGTTTCAATCCCTTCGACTAAATTTAAAATCGTATGCACAATCTTCTATGTTTCTTCGACCAAGACCTCCATTCGTTTTATCGTTCCGACTCTCTATTCAATCGTTTTGTAATTCGTACTACGTATTCTTAATTCGTCCGAACGATATCTCGTTTGAGACTATCAAAGTCAAAACCAACTAAGCGTTACTCGTTCTAAGGCTTGCGCGATATCATCGCTTGCCGACATACGCGTTCTATCCGTATATCCTTTAGTCTCGCTCGAATATTTTCTATGTCGTCCATACACCACTCAGGGTTCGAGCCACTCGACTAGTCGTTGACACTCATTCTTATTCTTCCTTGAATCTATCACATACACCACTCGGAGTCAAGTCATTCTACAAATCCTCAAAAATCATTCGAATCCCAATCGATGTGTTCCATCGTGCGTTCGTCCATTCCTCAAAGTCTAAATCAATCTTTCGTGTACGCCTAAGCGTGAACTCGATTGCGTTCCTATCGATATACATTCTAAGTATTGCTTGTTCCCGACCGAGCGGTACTTGATATCGCTCGTAACTCGATTGTACCAAAAGTCGAGGTACGCGACACGCGGCACAACTTAGCCAAAAGGCATGCGTGCATAACCATCCCGTTCGAACTATACTTCGGTCCCGCGTACACGTTCGCTATTGTCAGCGTAAGGTTATTCAAGCACGTCTTGCGTTTGCTAACTCTTAGCATCAGTTCCTTCCAACTCAAGTACGTCGTGGTTTCGGCACAAAGGCCTTCGCCTATCGATCCCGTTCAACCGAGTACTTGTACGAGCTTTTGAAAATATTAGACTTATTGTATGGAACATCCCAAGGCACAACGAGAGTGCGTATCCTTCTTTTGTTTCAAAACCGAGCTTTTAAAACTGAGAAAATCGAAATGAAGTTCAAGGACGTAAAGCCGTGCTCTGATACCAATCTGTCACGCCCCGCTCCTGTAGGAGCGATCATCCTCGCTAAGGCGTGATGCCGCACGGGCCTATGTTGCGCCCGTGCAAGGCCAAGTCTAGAAACGGCCGATTTGAGCTAGGCTACAGAGTCGCACAGAGTGTCCCCATTTGCAGCGGAAAGTAAATAAACACAAGTAGAAGCAAATTCAAACTCTTTATTGATATTCAAGAAGTTTACAAGCGGCGCTAGGCCGAGTTTACAAGTCCCTCAAGCTCTCTCTCTCTCTGAAACATAAAAGGCGTGCCAAGCGGCTTACAATATGGAATGATTCATGGCGATGTTCTGATACATTATGTCCTGTATATGGTGCTCCAGCTCCTTACAACGCTCCAAGGCTCCAGAGATAGCTCTGCGCCTTAGCGCGTTCGAGGGAAGCTCCGCACCCGATGACGTCTCCTGCATCCTGCAAGCAGACTGTGGGGTTATCAGTACATTGTTATGCACTGGTAGGGAGGCTAGCTCGCCCACAATGCTATCATTACCAAACACGTTCTATTACTTTTGTGCACCGTCTATCATTCATTGTCTTTCTAATCTTGCCTTAGGATCAGTTTCATGGCATAATTCATAGCCTATCTCGTGTTGCCGAATACAAGTGTCGCATGAAAATACATGTATGACTTACCCATACTTACCAGCCGGCCTTCCATGTCCAAAGTAAACCAAGTTAGTCAACAATTCATAGGAAATAACTTAACATGATTCATGTGAACTTTCAATGTCAAGGGCGTGTCCCTGCCTCGGGTCCTAGCGCATCGTAGGCGTATTTTCTAACTCACTTACACAAAGTAATTTTGATCATTTGTATGTTACATTCAATGTCTGTTCAGAGGGTGCTTCATTCAGTTAACTTAGACTACTTTGATTTCAATGCAAGGACTTGCACGTGGATTGCCACTAGCAAAGCCCACTTAAATCTATATGCACCGGTCGCTGGCATGTCAGCCATTTTAGACATTTTCCCCTGTGGCATTCTCATCTATCAAGCGTGATGGCTGGTACACCTTGATAGACTATTGAATAACCGGCCCTACGTTTGGTTATGTGCCCAAGCCCGCACACCTGTCCGCCCGTAGGCTATGATTCCGCCTAGGTCGGCCACGAAATCGTCGTTCGCTGCCCTTGGATTCCTTTTTCACTCGTGCACGAGCCGTCCACGACCATTTCGTATTTTATTATTATTTTAACTTAACGGCTGTCTCTGAGCCGTAGGCTAACCCTTAGCCACAATGCGTTATCGACCAGGTTGGCGTCCGTGCAGCGCGGGTAGCGAGCCCCGTTGCACGTGCCCGTCACACCTGTCGCTAACCATTCCTTTCATTCTTATCATTTATTCATTCTTTCTTTCACTTTTCTATTCGTTCATTGGTTCATTTTCGTATTCATCCATTCGTTGATTCATTCATTCACTCGTTTATTCGTTCATTCTTTCATTTATACATTTTGCAACTTTCCGTGCGGGAGTCGCCTTGGCGACCCATCGGTCCCATAGTCTTTTAATGTTGCTAAACTCTACTCGGAACGACTATGTTGATAGTCTTCCCGTTACATTGTTGTAAACCATTCATTGTTTTATTGTTGAACGCATAAGGGACTTAAACGTAAGCTTGTGTCTTAGCACGAGCATGGAGCGTGGTGCGAGAGTTCTCGTATTTTTTATGTTCCTTTTCATATTCTATACAAGCATACAAGATGGGATTATTCCCTTAGCTAGGTGTGTGTTGAGTCATTTATTAGCATGCGCAGTGTTATCGCCTAGCAAATCTAGCAATTGTGCCGTATTGTTATGTGTCTAGGCTAAGCAAAGACGGGTTCATCGGAGCCACCCACCTTAGCGATGTTCGCATCGGCCGAGCGATACTCCGAGCGCGCCTTCGAAAGTCTAAGTCTGGATTCATCTTTGACGGGCCAATGTAAGCCTTGCATCGATTCTTCTTCAGGTCGATGCCAACTCTTCGGGTTGATGGCTCGTTTGAGTCGTTGCACTTGCCGTTTGAATCGGCATTCCGCTAGGGCGGAGCGGGTCATTACAGCTCACTCCCTGCGCGGCTTGGCTCCAGCACAACCAAATCCTAGCGCGGCTCATCCCCTGCGCAGCTCGCTCTCAGCGCAACCCGTCCCTAGCGCAGCTCGCTCCCAGCGCAACCCAATCCTGTGCAGCCTGAAGCAGCGCAAGCCGACTCTAGCGCAACCCAACCTCAGCGCAGTCCATTCCCCCAGCGCAATCTGATCCCCAGCGGAACCCACTTACCCATGATGGTTTGGTTTATTTCCTTGGGCTTGGCTACTCTTTTGTGGATTGGAGTTTTGAGATCTTGTTCCACACAACACGACTGTCTCGACCCAACACGAACTGGCACGGTTTTCGGTGTTTTGCTTATGACTAGTATGATTTTCGTGAATTTTGTGATTTATGATCCTAGTGCTTTCTGATCTTCTTGATAGTGGCCCGATGGGGTGCGCTCTTAACTTGTAACCTGTGATTCATAATTATTCTTTGTACTGGATAACTTGATAATAGCCCATGGCGGCGCACTCCTGACTTGTAACTCGTAACCTGTAACTTGTAACTTGACTTGACTTGATGCTATTGCGATGGCTAACTTGACTCATATGATAAACTCTGACTCCGTGGGTGTTCATTCTTGCTGCTTTGTGCAATCCACTTGTCTTGTCTTGCATCATGTCTAGGACGTGACTCCCTGGTTACCACGGTCAGGAATTCGTACTGAATATGGATTAGGCTAATGACTAGATCAAACTATAGTCATAAAGAATTTCCCGTCACAAGCAATCTCGTTATCTAGGCGCTTTAATAGACTTGTAGCCTGCCGACGAGTAGGGCACATTTCCAGCACACTGACATGTGTTGCACCTTCTAAGTCACCTAAGGGTATATCGTCTCCTGGGCGATGTACCCAACCATACTCTCAACCCACGGAAGGATAACTGGATAGTCTGCAGGGCTTGGGACTGGGAATTTCTCATCTGCATCTTGTTAGTAACTAGGCATGTGATAACCCTAGTTAGTTAAGTAGTAAGCCGTGGTATTTGCTTGGCCGCTTGTGAATGGATGGTGTCCAGCCTTGTCTAAGTCTCATCTAGTCCATGTACCTGGTACCCCTGAACATGATTGTTTTACTTATCTTTAACAATAAATGGGTAGAGACAAAGTTCTATTCGG
This sequence comes from Iris pallida, assembly GCA_029216955.1. Classification (NCBI taxonomy): domain Eukaryota; kingdom Viridiplantae; phylum Streptophyta; class Magnoliopsida; order Asparagales; family Iridaceae; genus Iris; species Iris pallida. The sequence continues at coordinate 21,712 of JANAVB010017753.1, forward strand.
GCGAAGGGTTACAACCCCGGTCCTTGTTTGGTTTAAAGGTTGTAACCTGGCTCCCAGAATGGTTCCACGTCCCTAGTCGTTTATTGTCCTGTTGTACTCTTTATTACTTGTACTTTTCTTCTATTCTTTATGTTCTGATATGCTGGCTTTTGTTCTTATTTCGCGGCTCCTTGTGGCACTTGCTCTTTCTGGGGTTGACCCAGCTGGTTTTGTGTGGCCAGATTTCGGAGCAGCACCCGAGGATCTACCGAACCTCCAGCCCAATGGTGGCGACTAGAAGGAACCCGGGCTACGAGTAGGTTTTCCATTTTGCTTTGCTCACTACGTTGTAAAATTATTCTTTTGAGGCGTTTAGACGACGAGCACCTGCTAGCTCGATGCATATTTACTTACTGTCTACCTACGGGCTGTGAACATGATTAACAAATCCTAGGGTTGATCATGTATGACTTAACTCTTGCTAGTCCTCGCATTTTGTATGACTAGCTTCATGATCAGCTGAATATGTAATATTTGGGACGCCTTTTATTGTATATTTGGTGGTCTAACACCTTGTAACTATATTATTTGCTTGAGATTGAGACAATAGGCTTGACCTTAAGAGACCGTTGGCTTGTAGTAAACCCTCATATCTAGACAGTCGTGACCGTATAGCGAGGTGGATTCCATTTCAATATACGTAGCTGGCTATGTACGCCCCCGCTCTCCAGTATTCTGGTTCTGGGGCGTCACATGGTTTAAGTGGTGGCCCATGCAGGTCTTGGCATTCACACTACAAAAATAACCCATTTTAGCGACGTCAAAATACGTCGCTAAATAAGGAAAATCCGTCGCTAAAATAATTTTGCGACGTATTTAGCGACGAAAATAGGGTGTCGCGTATAGGCATGTCGCAGATGGCAATTTCGTCGCAGAATGTCGCTGTTTGCGACGGCGTGATCATTGTCGCAAGACGTCGCAAAATTAGAGACAGATAGCAACGTAAGGTTACGTCGCCAAAATAGCAACGTAGAGCGACCACGTTGCGACGCCATAAACTTTATGTACGCTGACATGGCATGGCAGCCACGTGTGCACTTTAGCGACGCCTAGCGACAAATTTAGCGACGTCCGCTGACAGGTTGTCATTTTCCACGTCAGCATTTTAGCGACGTCTCGCGATGTTACGTCACTAGTTAGCGACATATAGCGACGTGTTCTTTCCGTCGCTATACGTCGGGGAACGTCGCTATACGTCGCAGATATTATAAAAAATTAAAAAAATATAATTGGTATATTTGTTATGTTGTGTGTCTGTGTTTACAGTGTGTGTGAAGTGCAGTGTTCGAACCATCGACAGTTTCGCTTACTGTTCTATGTTTTATCTTGGATAGAAAGAGCAACAGTTCAGGGTGCACTTCTCAGAGCTTCCTCTTCACGTCCTTCACCTTCTCGGGAACCTTTACGACGTCCGAAGAAAGTGAAGGACGTGAAAATGAAGCTCTCAGAAGTACACCATGAACTGTTGCTCTTTCTATCAAAGATAAAACATACAACAGTAATCGAAACTGTCGATGGTTTCGAACACTGCATTTCACATTCAATGTAAACACAGACACACATCATCACAAAAATATACATTATATTTTTTAAAAATTTCGGCAGCACCTCCTTTGTATATCAGATCATCGCTTATAACCCAGCGTAGGTATATTTGTCATCCCCGTCGCAGATATCACAAAGTAAATATCACAATAAAAATAGGAGGCAGTGCAAAGTAAATATCACAGACACACATCTCACAAACATCAAATAGAGTCAAATAAAATGGAAGATAAAAAGTTTCCCACCAAGTGTATAAACGAAAGTGTACCAATAAACAATTTGCCCATAGGGCCAATACATGTACAAGTCATAAAAAAATTAATGACATCACTGCGAACCCCTGCCGCGCAACTGGGATAGAATGTAGTCATACTGCTCCTGGGTGAGCTGCACCGTAGGGGCAAGTAGGAGGCAGTGCAATGTCTGGAGTCGGCGCCGTCGATGGACCGGAAGGACGTATCTGCTCTAGCTCTCGCAGTCGCTCACCATAAACAGCAAGGGTACTCACCACCCTCTTAGTACTCGCCTCAAGCGAAGCCGAAACCTGAGTGAGTGAGGCAGACATGCTCCTCTGCGATCCCTCCAGCTCGACCTGTCTACGCTCTGTGTGCTGCGTAGACTCGGTGAGCGTGTACAAGCTGGCAGCTGTAGCCTGATGCAGACTCATCAGCTCCTGTATATTGCGTTCTACCGCATCAAATCGTCCGGTAACGATCGGAGGGTCGGATCGTCGCTCGACCGCATCAGAAATCTGCTGCTGCAACTCGCGACGCAGCTCCTCGATCTGATGACGAACATCCTCAGCTCGTGACGATGCCTGCAAAGCCGGAGACTCCGCACTGACAGAGGGGGCCCGGGATGACTCCAAAGCCAAATACGTGCCGTAGGATCCCGTACCGTAGTACGTACCCTTCTGAAGACCGCCAACGGCGGTCATCCAGAGCTCGTCTGGTGATGGAGCTGTAGGCGGCTGGGAGGAAGTACCAGCCCCTCCCTCTGCTTGCGCACTAGCAGCCGCCTCCTCCTGTAGCCGAACAACCTCGGCCTAGAACATGTTTGCTAACGTGTAAGTGTTTGCTAAAGTCTATATTGATATCTATTTTCCTGTTTTCTAAATTATAGTAATTAATATAAAGAATAGAACGTACATATGCCTGCGTCGCCCTCTCGTCAATGAACTCTCCAGCCCTCCGATGGGTGACCAGGAAGACGGTCACCATGTTCGGGTCCTTACCCTTTTTTACCTGTTAAAATATATTATCTATTATTAGTATTAAACATTCTATCGAACTATATATAAATTAATGTCCGTCATAGGAAATGTACCAGACGACGAAAATGCTTCGTCATCGGAATGGAGCCACCACACCACTTACCGGCGCTCGACCGCGCCACCTTGGCCTTGTCAGACCGCTCCTGGTACTTGGGCTCGCTGAATCTAGCCTTCATCGAAGCCCACTGCTCTGGCATGATCCAACCATGGATCGGCTGTCCGGAGCGATCACGACACTTCTGGTCGTGGATCGCATCACGGATGAGCTTGGCTGCGGCGGCAGAAAATTGGCCCTCGATCCTCGCCGTCCGGTGTGGTGGATAGAAATAGGTCCTCTACAAGAAGTAAAATACAAAAGTTGTATAATATACACAAATGATTATTAAAATTTAAAAATAAACAAAATTTTTACCTTGAAGTGGGCGAACCAAAAGGCCTTCCTATCTGCGGGAGCATCTGAGTAGTTAATCCAAGGCCCACCATAGTTCTGCCTCAGAAATACCCCCAGCTGTCTCTGTACTGCAGAAGGCCGATATCTGTACAATAATAATTTTTCATGAATATATATGTACATATAATCATTTGAGAAATATATATTAATTAATTAACTTACTTCATAGGCCCGTCCGTCCAAATCTCCATACGCGTCTCGCCCGGGGGAGCACATGGAGGGTCGCTCTCACCTCCTGCATGGGCAGGATCAGTCTGATCGCCGTCCTCCATATGCTCGGCGTGGGCTCCCTCCATAGAGCCGTCGACAGGAGGAATGCTGGACGGGGGATCAGGGATGCTGGACGCGGGATCAGGAAGGCTGGACGACGAGGGAGGAGTCGCCAACCTGCTGGAACTGTCCTGTCCCGGTAATGGACCGGGAACAGAACGGTATACTGGCGTACTCGGAGATGAGGATGAGGGTACGGAACTGCCCTCTCCATCCCAGGCCGAGGCTGACGGGACTGCCTAATGTAAAATCCTCTGCGTCGTCCTCCTGGTCAAGTCATACCTGATAATAACATATGACAATAAAACAAAAATATATATTTATATGATAGACATCATAGATTTTTGAAAAATATCATAGTCACAGATAAAAGTGTCAATAAAGTGTCACTGAAGTGTCACAGATTTATATAATAGAAGTGTCACTAAAGTGTCAAATATGATGATAAAACAAACGTACAGATTTAATCCTCTTCTGAAAATTCATCTAGTTCGTTTAGCTCATCTACTTCTTCTTCTTCTTCTTCTTCTTCTTCTTCTTCTTCTTCTTCTTCTTTCTTCTTCTTCTTCTTCTTCTTCTTCTTCCTCTATATCTTCACTTTCATCTGCATCTTCCTCTTTAGATAATTCTACTTCTTCTACACAATTAGATATGTAATGAGAAACTTCCGTCGTGTCTACTTCTATAATATTTGTTACAAGAGGTAGTTCATCCTGTTGATAAGCTATATTGTCAACCTCAAAGGTATTTCTAGCTTTGGTCTTGCATACTGTCCACCAATCCGACCTTGTTGTTCCCCGTTTAGGATAACTTGTGAAGTACACAAGCTGAGCCTGACTTGATAGGACAAATGTTTCATATGCTTGATATCGACGCCGATAGTTTATATCAACAAGACCGTGCTTGTCTACTTTCCAACCTTGACCTTCAATCGGATCGAACCAATCACACCTGAATAACACAATCTTAGCAGGCTCTATTCCATAACTATATGTCAGCTCCACGATCTCCCGTAGTACGCCATAGAAATCGTTGCCCGCATCAACATCTTTGTAGTTCGAAGATCTGATACACAAATAGCTGTTTTTGGTGGAGTCGAGATCCACAAAGTTGTCTCTGATCGGGCAAGTTGTTGACTTGAACCTAAATCCATTAACACAGTAGCTTAGCCATATTTTTGCAGCATAAATTGGTCCCTTGGCTAGCGTTCTAATAGACTCATTCTCAAGTCTTGTGTATGGACGGTCGACCTAAATACCACGAAAGAAGCAATTAAGCTCATTCTCAATCAAGTGCATATACAGAAAGGTAATTACAGAGTTCTGAAGTCTTATATATGCACTCAACCATGATGGAAAATAACGCCTCATTTCTTGTTCTAGTTCTTCTTCTGTTATGTGTGGCCTACCTGACCTCACATCATCATTAAATATGCTGAAAACAACATCGTGCAATTAATGTAATAGTATAATAATCAACACTATTAAAATAATATAGACGTATTATTTACTTACCCCTCCAGTTTCTCTACTTCCTCCTCGTCGCAGTTGAGTAATACATACACCTGAGCATCCCTTAGCTCATCATCGTTCAGATATCTCTTCTTTATTTTACCCGATGGCTTTCCTGGAGCATTGAATACCTTCAGTATTTTATCATTACTTTCATGATCTCCATCGTCGTTTCTGGAAGCTCTCGTTCTATTAGTTGCAACATGAGGCTTGAAATACATCGAACAAAAGTTTGTAATCTCCTCGAGAACATAGGCTTCACAAATAGAACCCTCGACCCGTGCCTTATTTTTCACCTTTCTTTTTAGGTGATTCAAATATCGATCGAACGGGTACATCCACATCCATCGATATTCTATGGGTCCACCAACACGTGCCTCATAGGATAGATGAATCGGCAAATGCTCCATAGAGTCAAAGAATCCAGGAGGAAACACCCTCGCTAGCTTGCATAGTGTTACCGCAATGTCCTTCTCTTGTTTTTCTAGACGATCAACGAGCAATTTCTTAGAACAAAGATCCCTGAAGAATATGCTAAGCTCCGTCAATGGATCCCAAACTGCCTGCGGTAAGAATTCCCGAAATGCAATCGGAATTAACCTCTCCATGAATATGTGACAGTCGTGGCTCTTCATACCCGTCAATTTGTTTTCCTTCGGATCGACACATCTTCTCAGATTTGACACATATCCGTCTGGAAATTTTAGGCCCTGGATCCACCGACAAAGCTCACTTTATCCTCCTTGTCCAGCGAGAAAATTGACTTCGGCAGGAACTGTTTTCTATTCTGCTGTATCAAATGCAACGCAGGGCGTTTGCATATTTCTTCCAAGTCCAACCTGGCCTTGGGATTGTCTTTCGTTTTTTCCTTTACGTCCATCACAGTATTAATTATGTTATCAAACACATTCTTCTCAATATGCATGACATCAAGATTATGTCTGATCAGATTGGTACTCCAGTATGGCAGATCCCAGAATATGCTCCTCTTTGTCCAGTTATAATCTCTACCAAATCTATCGCACTTGTACCCAGTTGTAGGATCTTCGATAGCATTTGAAAAATCTTTAACCTCCTCCCATATCGTGGCTACGCACCACCTTAGCGGTGGATCACCCTTCTCTACAACGCCGGCACAGAATGCATTCTTGTTCCTTCTGAACAGATGATCTTTTGACAGAAATTGCCGATGACAATCAAAGAAGCACGGTTTTCCTCCGTGTTTCAAGCGGAAAGCCTTAATACGGTCTATGCAATACGGACATGAGAGACGGCCATGAGTGCTCCATCCAGATAACATTCCATAGGCCGGAAAGTCGTTGATGGTCCACATAAGGGTTGCCTTCATCTGAAAATTTTGCTTCCTGGAAACATCGTACGTGTTAGCGCCTACTTCCCATAACTGATCCAACTCATCTATCAAAGGCTGTAAGTACACGTCAATGTTCCTCTTGGGATTGTTCGGACCAGAAATTATAACGGTTAGAAACATGTACTGAGTCTTCATGCACATCTAAGGCGGTAGGTTATACGAAGTGACAATCACAGGCCAGCACGAATACTGGGATCCCGAAAGACCAAAAGGAGTAAAACCGTCAGAAGATAGTCCCAACCTGAAATTACGCGGATCTGAAGTAAAATCAGGATACACTCGATCAAAGTGCTTCCACGCTTCTCTATCGGATGGGTGATCCAACACTCCTTCAATCTATTTTCGCATCTGCCAACTCATATTTTCGGCCGTCTCTTTCACCATAAATAATCTTTGCAACCGCGGCGTTAAAGGCAAGTAGTGCATTGAATCGGTCGGTCTTCTTGCACCGGTAGACCTTCCTGTACTAGTGTCTTATAGCGATCAGCACCACAAAATCTGCACACATCTGCGTCCTTGTCATCTTTGTAGTACAGCATGCACCCATTGCGATAGGAATCGATTTTCTATCCCATCCAGAGCGATCTCACCATCCACTTAGACGGTAGAAGTCTTTAGGCAACTTAGCTCCCGCGGGCAAGATCTCTATAATCAACTCCAACACTCGGTGTAGCATTCTTGCGACATGTTAAAATCTGACTTAATGCTCAACAGTCTTGTAACCACCTCCAACGGTTGAATGATCCTCACAACCAGGATACAATGGAGTCCTTGCATTCTCCAGCAACTCCATGAACTGTACAGCATCGGCGTCGGTGCCTCCTCAGGTGCATCATGAACGAAACTAGGCCCGCAGCGTCGAAAAATCATGTTCACGCACCCATCGTCGTACGCATGATTATCTGAAACAAAATTAGGTCCCGCATGCATATACGGCTCAACATAAGGCTCCGACTTGATGCTAAAGACACAAGTTCCCGTGTGCGGTCCACTGATAGTAATTAGGCGTAAACCCTCGAGTACAAATGATATGTCACTTCCACTTTGGATATTTCACGTTATGACATTTCACACAGACACTTAATTTTGGTGCGTCCATGTACTGAGGAAAACGCCTTAGCAAACTGCAGGAATGCTCTACTCCCGCTATGTATTCATCCCTCACACCACACATATCATCAGGACGACGATTGTACATCCATGAACGATTCCGCAAGTAGTAATTCATATCCATTTGGAAATAATTCTGCAAAGATGGACACACATTATCCAAGGCACAAATTCCGCAAGGTCAAACAAGGTAAAAGTAGGTCAAGGGTTGACCTATAGTCGACTTTGTTAACTCTTAGTCCAATCTAGGTCAGATGTTGACTCTACTTTGACTTTCAGTCAAAATAGTCAACTTGGTCAAATAAGGTCAAATCTAAGTCAAATATCCTATTTCAAGTCATTACCTACCAAGGTCCCGTTTACCTTATCGCTATTGGTATCCCAATACCAATACCTTATAATTCATATCTTACTAGGCCCTAACTAGCCCATACTAGCTAGCACACACCATTCAAGGCTATACAAGCCTAACCTATAATTCAAGTACCAATAATGACCAAAGTCAACTCAAGCTATCTCATACACACAAGTAATATCTTGGTGTCATTTGTTTAGTCTTAAAAAAACACAATCAACTAAAAACTAGTACCAAGTAATGAGCAATAGTGAGTTACCAAAGCAAACTGATCAGACTAAAGAATGCCAATCAACTTGGAAAGATGGATACATGTGACCATTTAACAAACATGAAGACAACAAAACAAAAAACATTGTTAAACAACAATCATCAATAATGAAACTAGAACACATTCTCTACATTCATCACAATCAAGAAACCCTTACACTACAAACCTCCATAGTTGTTCAGAGATCAAAGGATGGATCAGTATCAATCTAGACAGTCAAATCTCGAAAATAAAGATGGCAAACCTCGGATATAAGCACTCAAAGTATTGGCAAACCTAATGAACTAATTATACCAAGAATTGTGGATCGAAATAAGGTTTAAATAATTGTGCATGCAAACCAAGATTTCCTCTATTATTCAAAACAAAGTGTTATTTTTTTTCTAGATCAAATATTATGTTATCAATGGTGCTAACATGTGTGTGGTATGGGTGTATGGTACATGGCAGTTCAACAAATAGGTGTGGACAAGTATAGGCTAGTGTGTCAAGTATGTGTGTGGATGTGATACCATTTTATGTCAATGGGGCAATGGTGTGTGTAGAGTACATGGTGCATATAGATAGGGTGTATGTGATTGGTTTGCATATGGGTGTAATGTATAGGGACTGTTCTCATTTGTGTATGTGTCAAAAATGGTTTGGACATAGTGTGTATCAAAGTTAGCTACTAGGGTATTGTATGGTGGTACATGTATATGTGTGTTTATTTGTAACCTGGAAAACAGTGTGTCAAATGAGGGTGTGTGTGTGTAGAGAGTGGACATGTAACAGGGAAAACAATGTGTAACAGGAAAAAGCAGCTAGTGTAATGTATGTAATGAAATTCAATGTTCATGTGGATGTGTATGGTACATGTGAACTCAGTGGTATGAGCCATCTCAGGAAAATGGTTCCCAGGTTTGTGACAGTCATTAATCCCAAACCAATCCAAAATTCATTTCGAAATCCCTTTGTCCAATGCAAATCCTAACCATAGTAGCAAAACACACAGGTGTGAAAGTATTAACATGAAAGTTAATCATCAAAATTAGTTTGAGAATAAGGAATTAAAATCATAATTTAAACTAACAGGACTGTTCAGTCTAAACAGCCCATTCCTATATTCGAATCCAATATAGGAGGAGGAGTATGTGTGTGTGTGTGTGTGTGTGTGTGGTGTGTGTGTGTGTGTGTGTGTGTCTGTGTCTGTGTGTGTGTGTGGTCCGTGTCCGTGTGTGTCCGTATGTGTATGTGTGTGTCTGTATCTGTGTGTGTGTGTGTGTGTGTGTGTGTGTCCGTGTGTGTCCGTGTGTGTGTGTGTCCGTGGGAGAGGAGAAGGAGGAGAAGAGGAGGAGTTAGGTTAGGGTTTACCTGACGAAGGAGGAGGAGGAGCTCGAGGAGGAGGAGCTCGAGGAGGAGGAGGAGGAGCACGATGGGGTAGGGCACGCGGGGGGGAGTCGCCGGAGGAAATCGCGGGGGGGGGAGAGTCGCCGGAGGAGCTCGAGGAGGGGGAGAAAAATTTGGAGAGGGGGGAAAAAATTTCGATTAGGGGGAAAAAAAAAGCACAGCGTGCCCTAAGTAAAATAGTTAGCGACGTCACCAGTCGACGTCGTTAACCGTCGCAAAAATTTTAATATAGGCGACATATTTAATAATATGTCGCTGGACGTCGCTATCAGCGACGTAGTATGTATTGTCGGCTGAACGTCGCCATTCAGCGACGGTTTGCGACATCAATACAAGGGAGGAGTCGCTATATTATATGTTCAGCGACGAAATTATTACGTCGCTAAAAAAACGTCGCTAATAGAGCATTTTAGTAGTGTCAAGAATGTGAGGGTCTACCTAATAGATGTCTCAATCAGTATTCGCCCTGATCTCTGCTCGTATTCAAATCCCTGAGAATCTGACCTGATCACATGCTTGTATCGTTGATCTGTCCCCGGTCCTTCCTTATTGGCCTATGTCGTCTTCTTCAGCGGCATTATTCCTGGACCTGCCGATCAGCAAGGCGAGCAATCCTGTGGACCAGCCGCAACCTGGAGATCAAGCCCAGCATTCCGAAGTAGCCTCCAGAGTTGGCCTACCGGAGGAGAACCACCAATTCGACCACGTCCAGCCTGCCGAGCCTGATGATGGCACCTTGGTAGGTTCTCATCAGGACCTGATAGCTTTCAAGGATCGTCGCAGAGACGCCTTGCACCAGGCAGTAGCAGAAGCTTTGACCAGAGGC
>JANAVB010017754.1:0-46509 GCA_029216955.1 Iris pallida
TGACCTAATAGTAATTTTTGGGGTTTAAATATTATTTAAAATAATATTTTATATATATAATATATATATATATTATATATATATATATAATATATATATATATATATATAATTTTTCCCCAATGGTCTGCCTCTCCTTGCTCCCCGAGCGTCTGTCCCCCTTCCCTTGGCCGGCCTAGGTCGGCCGCCCCTTCCTTCCCCCCGCCTCTCCGAGCGTCTCCGCCGTCCCTCTCCGGTCGTCTTCCCCGATGTCGACCCCTTGGCCCCCTGAGGCGCTGGCTCTGATCTGTCAGCTTCTCCCAGCCGCCCTCCAATCCCGCTCCCCTCCTTTTCCCCCTCCGAGTTCCCCCTCGCCGCCAGCCGATTCCCCCTTCGCGCAGCCAGGAGCGCACGCCGGACTTCCAGCTCCAGCGCCACGGGGTGGCTACCTCAGCCCCTCGTCGAGAGCGCCCCGGCCCCCTGTCCTCCTCCGCCCCGGACAGCGGAGCAGGCGCCTCCGGCTCCCCTTCGCTGCCTCCCCTCGTTCCCGCCCTCTCTCCAATTTCGAACTCCTCCTTCCCCCCTCGGGAGGCGTAATCCCCAGCAGAGCAGGCCTCGGGCCCCCCCGCCTCCTGGCCCCTCGGGAACGCCACTTCTGGCGACCTTCTCGAGGCGATCCTTCCAGATTGCGCTTCTGGCCCTTATGAGCGCTCTTCTCCTGTTGTGCAGCTCTTGGTGCCAGAGACGTCCCCATCTCTCCTTGTGCAGCTGCAGTGGGCCACACATGCCTTTGGTGGCCCCCCTCTTTTGTGCAGTCCCGCCCCGTATTTCCTCCTTGTGCGCTAGTTCCTCCCAGCCCTCCCCTCTGCGCAATCCGCCCCCCCTCTAGCTTTCCTCTCCCCCCACCTGTCTTTCAGCCTCCCCCCTCCTCCCTCCATTGCGCACCCCTCCTCCCCCCATCCCCTGTGCGCAGTTCGCCCACCCCTCCCCATTGAGCAGTCCCCCCTCTCCCTTTGCTCAGCCCCCGCCCAGCCCACCCTGTATCCCTCCTCCCCTCAACCCCGGCGTTCCCCAGTTTCTTTGCTTCCGCCCTCGCCACCTCTCCGTCTCCCGCGGTGCCGTCCTCCGTTCCTGCTCTCCCGGCGTCCATCTCCGCTCCCATCTTAGCCGGCCTCGTGCCTCCTTCCGCGGCTCCCCCGGGCATCCCTTCATCGGAGGAGGCAGCATCGCCGCAGGCCCCCATCCTTCCTCCTTGCGTTGGCGCGGACCCCATCGCTGCCCGCCTCGGTGCCCCCCCTCCACCCCCTCTCAGGCAGGCCTTTTCTGGCATCCACCACTTCCCTATCCCCCAGCATCGGGCTCATCCATCCCTAGAGTGGCTCCTCACTTTCCCGTTCTGGCTCCTCGGGACCCTCTTCTCTCGGACCGTCTCAGCCTTCCTATGCTGCCATGCTGCGTCCGGACCTTAACCCCTCGAAGGGTATTATTCTCCCAGACGTCGATCTGTCGAATATTGATTATTCTCAAGAGACCTCTGTTCCAGTCATCCCCTTTTTCGACTTGGAACTGACTTCGCTGTCAGCGGCTTTTCCACACACATTCATTCTGAAATTCTCCGCAGGGTGTCCCAAACTTGCCAGGGTGCAGGAAGCGATCGCCAAGTGGAATCTCTCGTCTGACTATCGAGTGGCCCCCCTCGACCCCAGACACATTCTCCATCACCTATCTTCGGAACACGATCACAGGACTGTGTGGTCCAAGGGCACCTGCAGGATTGATACCCACCAGATGAAGATAATCAAGTGGTTCCCAGGGTTCAACACCAAAGAAGATTCAGCCACTGTTGCAGCTTGGGTTACCCTCCCTAACCTTCCTCTCATTTGCTTTGTCCCAGTGACGCTAAGGCGCATCGCCAACTCCTTCGGGACGTACGTGGCTACGGTGCCCGAGACCATCAACCTCACCAAAGCCCACTACGCCAAAATCTGTGTTGAACTAGATCTCACATCAGATCTACCCAACTTCATTACTATCGAGCTAGGCAACCACACCCACACCCAAAAAATCCTCTACGACAACCACATATTGTTCTGTAACCACTGCCATTTAAGAGGCCACCTTCCTAAGTATTGCCACCGCCTTCACCCGGAGCTCAAAAAGAAGTCATCCAGGAAAGACAACGACCTTTCAGCTGGAAGGTCCTCTAAGTCCCCCATTCTACCTCTTCCGAATTCCCACATTCGATGCGACTCCAGCATCAGCGAGCCAGCCTCCAGCGATCCTCCGAGCATAGCCCTGATCACTTTCATTCCCCAACACATAGCGACCTCCAACCAATTCGCCATTTTCGACTCGGAGGACCCGGAGCCGGGTAGCCCCCCCGAAGGCTCTAGCCTTTCCGAGCTACCGTCCCCCTCCCCCAACTCCTCGCGAGTGAAGGAAGCTATCGTCTCAAGCAGCGCTGAGCACCTGCACCCCCATCGGCCAGGAGGCAGACTCCCTGGCCTCTCCCCCAATCAATGTAGCTCATTAACCCACAGTGGGAACCCAGTCGAAGATGCCCTAGCCTTCCTTGGACCCGACCAAGCGAGGAGAGGTATGCAAGTCCTAGCCGCAGGATTCCCACTTCAGCAGTTGTTGACTGAGAGTGCGCACGACTCCCTGGCCATACCCTCGGAGGATCCTGTAGTAGACTCAGGTAAAGATCTGATAGGCCCCTCCTCAGGCCCGTACGAGCACCACAACTGTAATCCTCCCACAACATCGAAAGCGGAAGCGTCGAACTCCCAACGGAGCAAGTCAGGCACCGACAAAACCGTCACCATCCAAACCAGATCCGCCGCAAGGTGGAACAAAAAACCCTCCCATAATATCATAAATGTTTAACATCCTATCTTGGAATATTCGAGGTCTGGCAAACAAACCGACATTAAGAAGAATTTCCAGTCTTCGAAAAATTCACAAGATTGACATCTTCATCATCATTGAACCCAAAATCTCCTCCAAACGACTTAAATCTACCCAAATGGCTCTGGGCCTCCCCACGGTGATTGCAGGCAGGCACGATATTTGGATTCTTGGCTCGAAGGATGTTAATCTCGAAATCATCTAGGACTCCCAACAAGCCCACTCATGCTGGGTCACTCACCCCACTCTACCGGAGCGTGCCATCCTTTCTGCGGTCCACGGTAGCTGTGTCATCGCAGAACGCAAACTCCTCTGGAACGATCCTCTCGACACCTATCTCCACAACACCAACACCCCCTGGCTTTGTATAGGGAACTTCAACGCCATCACCCGCAGAGAAAAGAAGATCGGAGGTCGCCCCACACCACTATCAGCCATGCAAGACTTCAACGACTTCATATTCAATGCTCATCTCACTCCTCTCCAGTTCAAAGGCAGCAAATTCACCTGGTGTAATATGCAGGACGGCGATCGCCGTCAATATTCCCGTCTGGACAGAGCCCTCACCAACGCACGCTGGCACGACATGAGGATCAGCTCCACCCTGTCCCATCTCAACTCCACAGAATCCCACCACGCCCCTATTCTGGTGGAAATAAAAAACAACACCTACCCACCCAAAAAGAACTTCCAATTCCTCGACTTTTGGACCGACCACACACAGTTCTCGAGCATCGTTCCAGAAGCATGGAGCAGTCAGGATTCCCCCAATCCACTCACTCGAATTAGCAACAAGCTCAAAGCCACTAGAAAAGCCCTTTCAAATTGGAGCAAACAAGCCTTTGAGGACATTTTCCAAGCGATCCGTGTCGCAGAGGACGACGTCACCCGAGCAGAAGCTATATTCTTAACTGATCGATTTTCTGCGGCCAGGAGAGCCCTGAACCTTACCAAGGCTATGCTCAAATTCAGGCTCAAAGTTGAGACTGACTTCTGGAAGCAGAAAGCCAGACTGAAATGGGACATCGACGGAGACAAAAACTCTAAATATTTTCACGTCTGTGTCAATGGCAAAAGAAACAAACTATCGATACATCATATATCAGACGAGCACGACATCATCAGAACATACCACAAGGGAATCCAAGCGGCGGCCGCCGATTACTACGCCAAATTATTCTCCAAGGAGACGGTCCATAAAGACACATCATTCCTCGACCAAATTCCCACTATTATCAACGACTTCGATAATGCTTTGTTGGAGCACCCCCTGTCCGAACAGGAAGTGAAAGATACGGTGCGAACATTGAACGAGCATAGTGCCCCCGGCCCAGACAGCTTTACTGGAGTCTTCTTTCGTACCTGCTGGAAGATTATCAAGCGGGACATCACCGACGTGGCTATTGCTTTCCTTAAAGGAGCTCCTTACCCCAAAGCTATCTCCAGCACCAATCTCATCCTCATCTCGAAAAAAGACAACCCTAACTCCTTTCGCAATTTCCGACCTATCAGTCTTTGTACCTTCACCAACAAAATTATATCCAAGATCATCACTACTAGAATGACAGACACTCTCCCCAAAATCATTTCGGAGGAGCAAAGCGGGTTCGTTCAAGGAAGGAACATCTAGGACAACATCATGCTAGCCCAAGAAATTATAACCTGCATGAAGTTTCCTGCTCTAGGGGGCAACATTGCTATCAAAATTGACATGAAAAAAGCCTACGACAGACTCGATTGGCAGTTCATGATCTGGTTCTTCAGAGCTTTCGGATTCTCAGAGAATTGGACCAATATCGTGTGGAGATCCGTCAGCAACTCATGGTTCTCCACAGTTATCAACGGCCAATCTGAGGGCTTTTTCAAATCAAGCCACGGTGTCAGACAAGGCGACCCTCTATCATCTACGATCTTCATCATTGCAGCCGACGCCCTGAGCAGAAACCTCAAAAACATGGCCAACATCCCTAACTTCCAGCAATATCACACAGATAGCGGATGCCCCACCATCACCCACCTGGCCTTTGCCGACGATTTACTCATCTTCTCTTCTGGGGATGTCGGATCGATGGAGGTGGTTCATAACACCCTAGAGCGGTACTCCAGATGCTCTAGCCAGAAAATCAACCAATCCAAGAGCGTCATCTACGCCCACCACAGCATCAAAATCGAGAACGCTACCAGACTAACCAACCTAACCTCCTTCACGGTAGCTCACCCTCCCTTCAACTACCTCGGCTGTCCCTAGTGTACAGGAAATCCAATGTCAGCATCTTCGAGAACCTGATCATTATAATCAGGAACAGAATCGAAAGATGGCATAATGCCACCCTATCCCCATGCGACAAAATTATCCTCATCAAACATGTGCTCAACTCCGTCCCCATCCATACCTTAGCGGCATGCTCCCCGACCAGGAAGGTTATCGCATCGATCGAGCAGATCTTTTGCAAGTTCTACTGGGCCACAACAAAGGACAAGACAAACACCACTGGGCTAGCTGGGAAGCCATGGCTACCCCGATCGCGATCGGAGGGCTTGGATTCACCAAACTCAATCACATTGTCAAAGCCTTCTCAATAAAACTGTGGTAGAAATTACGCACGAGCGAAAACCTATGGACCAAGTTTATGAAGGCCAGATACTTCAAACACATCCACCCAGCGATGTCCAGAGCTAACAGCAGATCCTCAGTGGCTTGGCACCATATTTTACGAGGCCGCGAATTGGCAGAGCCATCGATTAGACTTCATCTGGATGACGGCGAAGCTAACCCCTTCCTGGAGAGATGGATCCGTGACAGCCTTATCCCGAACATTACTGACTCCCCAAGCAATAGTAGGATCAAAGACCTGTGGAACCCCACTAATAACGAATGGAATTGGGACCAGATTCGCAATTGGTCCGGCAACGAAACGGTTGACAGCATTTGTCAGTACGGACTTATCATTGGGCCCGACGCAGACGAGCTGAGATGGTCGTTGGAAGCTTCTGGAGCATTCTTAGTACGATCAGTGAGAATCGCGATCCAAGAGAACGGATATGAACACTTCATGGTGCCATACTGGCATTCTTGTATCCCAAAGAAATGGTCCTTCCTCCTGTGGAGTGTCATGAGAAAAAAATTGCCAACCGATGAGATTCTTATCTCTATCGGTATTAGCCTGGCGTCTGCTTGTAATTGCTGCAACGAGCGTCAGACGGAGACTATTGACCACATCTTCCGGAAGGGAAGCCTCCCCGACCAAATCTGGAGCATCCTCAACCGCAACTACAACATCACTCCAGGAGACGGGCGCTTTAACGATCTTCTGGCCCTCTGGGGAGTTGCATCCCATGGCCACCAGATCGTAGCAGCGGCCGCTACCTGGGCAATTTGGAAGAATCACAACAAAGCGAGATACGAGGGTCTCCAATACTCTGCTGATCAGCTAATTCGGGAAATTTACCGGCAATACCGCAAAAGGAGTTCACTGTGCTCCCACAGCCCTCCAGCATTCTGGCAACCATACTTCTGATGGTTTTGGCGGGCGCGGTCGCCCCTCCCCCCGTCTTTCCTTTTGGTGGTTTACTTCTTCCGGCTTTTTGCCTTGTATACATATCAGGCTTCGGCATTTTGAGCCTTGATTAATAAAAAAAGGGGTTATATATATATATATATATATATATATATATATATATATATATATATATATATATATATATGGCCTCAGTTATGGTTAAGTTTTGAGATGCATGTTGACTAGGAATTATGGTATGACTAGTGTAGTCGTGTGCCATGACAAGCATATTAGTCATGGTAGGTATGACCTAGTCTTGTTTATGTCCCTTGTGTGGAAATAAGTCAAGTTATGGCTTAAACCATATATTTGTCTTAAATAATTATTTTTAGAAGTTTTTGACTTTTCAGGAGACCTGGTTGCACCAAACTAGTCCAAACTTGACCCGAACCAAATCCAAATCCATTTAGACATGTGGTGTATCTAACTCCATGTATGTATGTATGTGTGTTTATATATATATATATATATATATATATATATATATATATATATATATATATGTATATATATATATGTTTCCATTTATAGAAGTTTTAATTATAGAAAGTATCAAAAAAAATATATATAGAAGTTTTAATTATAGAAAGTTTTTATGTATGTAATTCTAGTTGGCATTTGTCTAACTTGATCCAAAGTCAACCAAATCTTAATTAGGCTTGTAGAGCATCTAAGATACACCCATATTTAAATATATTTGATATATATATAAAAATATTTGATTGTGTGTATATTTTTATATATAGAGAGAGTTCTATTTGTAGAAACTACTTGTATAAAACCCTAACCAGCTAACGTATCAAGATAACCAACTAACTAACCAACCCTAGAACCTATCTTGACTGGCCCAACCTAGGAAACCCTCACTTTTTTGCCCAAATAACAGCCCCCTTAGTTGGCCTAACCTTATAGGAAGGTGCCTCATATTACTAATCCAATATACAACTATAAATATGCATACTTCATAAAACCCTGACCCTAACCCTAGATTTCCACCTCCTTCTCTTTTGGCCGACCCCGTCATCTTTTTTCTGCAAAAGTCAGCAGCCCTGAAGCCCCCATTCACTATCCACCATTATCTCCACCACCAAAAAGCTTCTCCTCCAATCCAATGTTAACCTTTCCATCATCCTCTCATCCAATCTCCACCAGATCTCCGTAAAAGCTCTACATTTGCCATCAAACCTATCCAAACTCCATTGTCATTACCTTCAACTAATCAAGCAAGGAGAATGAAGCGAAGCACAAGCAAGGAGTTGTATTCATGGACAAGAAGAAGCAATGTCATCCAGCCTTTCAAAGGCTTTCGATAAAGATTTCAATTTTCCTTCTCAAAATCCAATAGACTAATTCTTTTAGAATTATAAGAATTTATTATTCTAGAACCATATCTTGCCATCCTTTTTGTTATATTATAGTCCATATAGATTGTAGGCTAGGTTATTTCAATTTTCTTTCTCAAAGCCCCATTGTGAGCCCTTGGACTGAAATTTCCTCTCTATTTTTTTTACATAAATAATTATTCAACCCTAAACAGATTAAGATATATTCATATCATATTTCACTCATAAAAGCGTGTTCATGAGGGGGGCTAATTACAAATTTACCAATTCAAATGAGCAATTCTACAGTTACAACTAAACATTTATAATCTTCTTACAACCACTCACCCATTTTCTGACATGTGGGCCAGGTGGTGGCCTGGCCCACATGTCATCAAATGGGTGTAAGTTGTAAGAAGGTTGTAAAATTTTGGTTGTAAACCAAACATTTCCCAATTCAAATTTCCAGTAGCCAGAAGCAAATCAGATTCGATTTTGAATTGAATTCCCTTCTCCTTGTCCCATTAGGATTTAAAGCAGAGTATATAAGAGCAGATGCTCGATCGCTAAAACCCATCTGTTATGAACCCTAAAATTATGTCGCAAAACCTCCCTTCTCTAAGTCAAGGCAAATCTCGAAGTGGTCATCGAGCAAGGGCAATCGATACCTAACAGGTAACATCCTATCCTTTGTAAATTGTATCGATAGGTTATCTGATGTTGATTAACCTTGATCATGCCCTCAATAGCAACATAGGTATTTGTGTTAATGCTTGAGAGGAACCTGGTTGGAAATTGAACTATAGAAAACATTTTCATTATTTGGGTAGCAATAGAGGATAGGAGGTGGGCGTTTGAGTACAAGGGCACATATCCAAACTTATGCACTAATACATGTATAGGTAGAACAACAATAGGTTTAATCCACCCAAATATCAAGTAGGGATATTTGACAGTGATAGACAGCATACCACTAGAGAAAACAAACTTGAAGCAGTGACATGGGACATGATTTCGTTTCCAGTTTGTTGTGTGAGTCATTTTGGGGCTAAAAGTGTCACCTTGACAGATACAAAAGTATATGAGTAGGGTATTTGGAAGGGGGTCCCTGGCCAGTAGTTAATTATAGAACGAGATACCTATTCTATGTATCAGAGATGCCAAACCATAGATCAAAACCCATAATTGGTTAGGTTCAGAAAGGGGAATATCTTGTGTGATAATGTATCAGTAATTGGTGTATCAAATGCTTAGGTTGAACAAACATATGCATAGGTAGCATAACCAGGTTGTACAATGGGTAGGGCAGTGATTAGATGTAGAAATGGCACCAGGTAATGCCCAGAGTCTGTGTGTAGAAGAAATTACAGTAGACAATTAGGGTATTCGAATTCTTGACCGGAATAACCTTGTCAAACCTACAAGGGGTATCAATATTTAGGATAGGTGCCTTGTATTCAGGGGATAGGTGGTCAAGGAGAGCAAGGATGTATGTGTTGAGTTATGAAGGCCAAATGGGTGTTAGGGACCGATGACAACCTTGTGCAACAATAGATAGGTCTTCGACAAGAACATAGTATCAGAGAGGGAAACCTAGGTTGTAGGGTATGAGTAGCAGGTAGGACATAGTGGTTTACCATATACACATGTACATTAGTATACAATAGATGGATGTGCAGGAGATTTGGGTGTACTGTAGGCAAGACCTGTGGTGTATCAAGGAGTATACCTGGCCGTGTGTAACAGGTTGTGCCTAGGCAAAGTATAGGTCAGGAATGGCCAGTATCAGTCTTGTCTAATAAACGGGGAGTATCAGTTTTGTCTAATCAACGGGGAGTATCACCAATCATTATATCACTGATACCACAGACTGCACAAATGTCACCAGATTGCACACTCTCAACTGGAACCCTGCTGAAATTCTCATATACAAACAACTCACTTACTTTTGCAAATCTGCATGAATCTTCGGATATGCATACCTTCACTTCCATGCCTCGTTGCAACTCCCCAGCATGCAATCGCCCAATTGCTATTCTTCCTTTATGCTCCTCATACTCGGTGCTTGTTACAAGCAATTGAAGTGCACCTGTTGGGTTTGTGGCCTTTTGTTTTGGTTTTTAGTCCCACATCGGCTAGAAAGGAATGTATATCTCCATATATATGAGTCTTCTCTCTTTATGGAGATGCACATGTAGTGCACATGGGTGTGTGCCATGTGGGATTAATTATTAATGGTATAAAGGCTTAATCAACAATTAAGAAGCTGTAAGCTTTTTGCTCTTGGAAATTTATTTCCATGGAGCTAAGCTCCGTAGGAGCTTAGCGACTCGGACTCGGACTCGGACTCGACTCGAACTCGGGCTCAAGGGCTCATGAGGCGTAATGTGGCATTTTGTTGGCGTACTTTACACTTAGCACGTCAGCATCGTCGCTAGGCGCATAGTGCGCTTAAGTTGCGCTCGTTGCACGAGCCACTTGTACGACCACGTTGCGCGGCCCGTTACGCGAGTCCAGTTACGCTGGCCCAGTTACGCAGTCCAGTACGCAGCCCAGTATGCCCAGTACGTGCAGTGTGCACAGCGTACGCAGCGTGCGTAGAGTGCGCAGTGTGTGCAGTGTGCGTAGTGTCCGCATATGTGCGTATGGCTGGCTGCATATTAGAGCGAGAACGGTTGCAGCAGTTGCTGCATGTTCAGGAGTAGTTCTGCCACTACCCTGAAGTTCAGGCAACTGCTTGGCAACCGCTCCGTGGGCTATATATACAGGTTCTCTCCTCTCTCTGAGTGCTGAAGTAATCAGAATTCCAGGGAGAAAAACTCTAAGTGTTCTTTAACACAACAGAGTAGTGAGCGTGTTCTTTAACACAAACACTAGTACTTTTTAGTACGCGTGGGTTCTGTTACTTCAAACAGAGAGAGAAGAGTAGAGCCATTGCCAGAGGAGTTCGCCGTCTTCCGAGGAGTCAGAAGAGCAGGAGTGTTCCAAGGTTTTCCGTCAACCTTACTGGTTCCTGGAAGCTGTTCGTAGAGGGCGAATAAAGCTTTGAGCAACGGTGATTGTTCACCCCAGCATTTCCATCTCTCGCCTGTCATCCTTCTGTTGCCTTCAGTAGTTCTGTCAGTATCTTCTTTTTAGAAGGCACTACTGCCAGTTTGCTACGATCACGAAAATCTCTTTAGATTATTCGTGTATTACGATATCTTTTTAGATCTCGTAATTTGCAGAATCCTTCTGGATCTCTGTTGCAAAACCTTCTTTAAGGAATTGCATTTGGAACGTTGTCTTTACAACTGTTTCAGTTTCTGTATTTTCTATCGAAAAGCGTGCCCTGGCGTTCCCGTTAATAACAATCTCAAAGCTTTATCGCTACGATGAAAAATATTAATGCTTCATTCCTAAACACTGACTTCTGTAAGTTAGAGAAGTTTGATGGAGAGCATTATCAAGTCTGGAAGAGAAAGGTTTATCTCACTCTTCAACTCAGAGACGTGGATCACGTGCTTCTTGAAGAGGAACCTACCGTTCCAGATACTGGGTCTGCTGCCACAATTTCTGCGGCTACTAAACTTCAGGCCAAGTGGAGAAGGGAGAATAGCATTTACAGGTTGCTTATCCTGAATGCTATGGAGGATTCCCTAGCAGAATCCTATTCTAAGAAGAATATCGCTAGAGACATATGGGAGTCTCTAGAAAAACTGTACGAAGAAGACAAGAACAGGAGCAAAATATTTGTGGTTGAAAAATATCACAAATGGCTCTTTGAGGACGAGAAGTCCATGCTGCCGCAGGTCAAAGAATTTCTGAAGCTGCGACAGAAGTTGGAAGACGAGGCTATGCCCCTCCCCGACAAGTTTATTGTTGGAGGGATTGTCTCAAAGCTTCCCGCTGGGTGGAGTAAGTTCTATGCAAACATGCATAAGAAGAAGCTGGAGATCACCCTTGAAGATCTTCTGCAGGAAATTTATGTTGAAGACCAGATGAGGGCTCAACATAAAGTTGACACGCTTTCCAAGCAGATGGCTAACACAAACTTGGTTTCATCAAAGGAACCAAAGGGAAAGGGAAAGCGTGCAGATTTCCATAAGAAGAAGAAGAACCCTAACAACTTGAATGTTAAGGAAACTTCTTTCAAGTCAAAGAAATCTAAGGCAAAGATGCCTTGTTTTAAGTGTGGCCAGTTGGGCCATTTCAAAAGTGAATGCACAGTACCGGCCAAGAAATCAGAGCAAGGTGAGCCTAGCAAAGTCTCAATGATTACTGATGTAATTGCTATGATTGGACAGGTTGATGCTGTAGGATCTGATTCAGACTGGTGGATAGATACTGGAGCCACCTGCCATGTCTGCTCCAGTAAGGAGTGGTTCACCACCTACACACCCACTTCTGAAGCGGTTGTGATGGCGAACCAAGCACAAGCTGAAGTGCTTAGGATCGGGACGGTGGTGTTGAAGCTGACTTCGGGGAAGTCTCTGACTCTTCAAGGCATAAAGCACGTACCTGCTATCGCCAAGAACCTGGTCTCGGGAGGCCTACTCTGCAATGCAGGCCTCAGGATGGACATCAATGCTGGCCAGATGGTGGTGTCTATCAAGGGAACATATTTTGGGAAAGCTTTTTATATCGAAGGAATGTTCAAAATTCAGCTTGTAAATCAGTCCAATGCAATTAGTGTGATTAATGAAATCACTCCTTCTGCTTATACTCTTGAGTTGTGGCATAATAGGCTAGGACATGTTCATTGTAAACGAATAAATAGAATGTCTAGTCTAGGACTTATCTCCAAATATGGGGGTAAGGTAGAGAAATGTGAAGTTTGTGCTCAAACAAAGATCACAAGGAAACCCTTTCCTCGGGTTAATCGAAGTACAGATCTTCTGGAGTTGGTACACTCCGATATCTGTGACTTCAAACAGTTCTCTACAAAGGCCGAGATGAAGTATTTTATAACCTTCATCGATGACTTCTCAAAGTATGTGTTCGTCTACTTGCTGAAGGCTAAAGACGAAGCATTCGAGAAGTTCAAGGAGTTCAGAGCCGAAGCTGAGCGGCAGACTGGACAACAACTCAAAAGGATAAGAAGTGATCGAGGTGGGGAGTACAGGTCTCATGAATTCACATCGTTCTGCAAAGAACATGGAATTGTCAATGAGACTACGGCTCCGTACTCTCCTCAATCAAACGGAGTAGCTGAGAGGAAGAACAGGACATTGACAGAAATGATAAACTCAATGTTGTTGACTGCTGGCCGTCCTAAGTGCTACTAGGGAGAAGCTGCATTGACTGCCACTTTTATTCTAAATAGAGTGCCTCATGCAACTTCTGACGTTACTCCTCATGAACTCTGGTTCAAGGTCAGACCTAACTTGAATGTTATTCGAGTGTGGGGGTGTCTGGCATATGTTAAGCTTCCAGATCTGAAGATTCAGAAGCTTGGGACAAGGACTACAAAGACGATCTTCTTGGGGTATGCCGAGAAGAGTGATGCTTGGAGATTTCTTGATATAGAATTAAATCATATCATTGAATCTCGCGACGCAGAATATTTTGAAGATAAATTTGCAAGACACAAGAATATTGTTCTTCCGGATGTTTCGGAGAATAATGAGGGTGCGCAAGAAACTGAAGTCTTCAATGAGGATGTGGTCCAAGAAGATGTTGTTGTTGAAACAACGGTTGAACCAGAACAAGTTGAGCCGTCAGCTAAGCGTATGAGAAGGCCGAAGGACTTCGGAAGTGACTTTGTCACCTATCATGTGGAAGCAGATCCGCTTACCTATGATGAGGCGATGAAGACCAGAGATGCGGTTTTCTGGAAGGAGGCGATTGACAATGAGATTGATTCCATTA
This sequence comes from Iris pallida, assembly GCA_029216955.1. Taxonomy (NCBI): domain Eukaryota; kingdom Viridiplantae; phylum Streptophyta; class Magnoliopsida; order Asparagales; family Iridaceae; genus Iris; species Iris pallida. Next base: position 13,618 of record JANAVB010017754.1, read on the forward strand.
CCTCAAATAACACTTGGGTGTTGGTTGATCTTCCTGAAGGAGCGAAACCCATCGGATGCAAATGGATCTTCACGAAGAAGATGAAAGCAGACGGAACTATTGACAAGTTCAAGGCTAGGTTGGTAGCCAAGGGGTTTTCTCAGAAGCAGGGGATTGACTATTTTGACACGTATGCTCCAGTAGCCCGGATGACCACCATCAGAATGTTGATTGCTCTCGCAGCAATACATAAGATGGTGATACATCAGATGGATGTGAATACGGTTTTCCTAAATGGCGAGCTGACCGAAGAGATTTACATGCAACAGCCAGAGGGATTTGTCATCAGGGGTCTTAAAGATAAAGTCTGCAAGTTGGTGAAATCCTTGTACGGTCTTAAACAGGCTCCCAAGATGTGGCATGAGAAATTTGACAAAGTTATAAGGTCAAATGGCTACATGGTCAGCGATACGGACAAATGTGTTTACACGAAGTTCACTGATGGAAGAGGTGTGATCGTTTGTCTATACGTGGACGACATGCTTATCCTAGGTACGGATATTAGCTGTGTCACTGAGACAAAGAAGTTCATCTCTAGCAAGTTCAGTATGAAGGACTTGGGGGAAGCTGATGTGATCTTAGGGATCAAGATCATCCGGATAGACACTGGACTAGCGCTGTCCTAGTCTCATTATATTGAGAAAATGATTACTCGTTATGGGTATCAGGATCTTCCAGGGATCGATACGCCGTACAGGTATGATCTGAAGCTGAAGCCTAATTCAGGGGAAAGCGTCAGGCAGCTGGAGTATGCAAGCGTAATCGGGAGTTTGATGTATGCTACTACTGCCACAAGGCCTGACATAACTTTCGCCGTAGGAATGCTGAGTCATTTTACGAGTAATCCAGGTATTGAATACTGGAAAGCTGTGAAACGGGTTATGAGATATCTCAAGAAGACTCAGACATATGTACTGTACTACAGCGGAGATCCTCCGGTAGTGGAAGGCTTCAGTGATGCCAGTTGGTGCTCAGAGGTGGAGAGCGAGAGGTCCACAGGTGGATACATTTTCACAATGGGTGGAGCTGCTATATCGTGGAAGTCGAAGAAGCAGACTATGCTCTCGCGGTCATCCATAGAATCAGAGTTCTTTGCACTAGATACCGCAGCCGAGGAAGCAGAATGGCTTCAGGAGCTCATGTACGATCTTTCATTGGTTGGGGCACAAATACCGGCGATACCGATATACTGCGACAACCAGGCGACTGCGGCGGTGGTATCAAATGACCTTTTCAACGGAAAGAAGAGGACTGTGCGGTTGAAGCACAGGGCAGTACACGATCTTATCAAGAGAGGTGTTATTGCAGTGATTGATGTTCGGAGTCAGGAGAACCTGGCGGATCCGTTCACCAAGGGCCTCAAGCGCCAGCTGGTCAATGACACAGCTTGTAAAATAGGCTTGAAGGCATTCTGATATTGGATTATTGTATTCCTACCATAAAGTTTTATGCTAATAGTTCAAAGATTTATCTACTAGGCATCTAGCTTTTGGTTCAAGGGAGGACCACTAATCGGAAGAATATCAAGAATGGTGGGTACATGTTCTATTAAGCATGGAGAGGTTACGGACCTATAACCACTGTTGTCTACTGTTGTTTTCTGCGGAAAACAGTTCCTATGGGAAGGTTGGCTTAATTGCCTTAATGAGTTCTCAGGCAGAGTGAATGCCTGGTATGCTTTACAGGAAGCATGGTAGAACAACACTACAAGGAGTGAAACTCCATGCTATAGTAGGGTGACTCCACAATGAGGTTCCTATATGTGGGGTGATACCCAGGAATAGGATAAAGCTCGGAGCGGCGTAGCACCGCAAATAGGCAGTTAGCCTAATGCTGTATGATAAATATAAAGAGGGGTGTAGTCAGCACTACAAAGAGGAGGAGTTCCTCATGTTACAGTGGCACGACACCACCATAAGGTACCCGGTTAGGGATAAAGCCTCGGCCTTGCAAGCCATGTCGTTGCGGCGTAACACTGCAAAGGAGCCTAAGGCTTCATGCTGGGTAGTTTGGCACTACAAAGAGGCGGTTGCCTCATGCTACTGTATTATGACACTACGATGAGGTTCCCAGTACGGGGTAAGGCCTCGGCTTTAAGCCATGTCATAGCGGCGTAGCACCGCTAGGGAAGCGCAAAGCGCTTCATGCCATGTCTCTTTATAATGAACTCACCTATAGTGTATGACAGAGATATCAGGCCGTCTCTTGAGGGTAAACTTGTAGACACCCAAAATTATACACTGAAACCAGGCTGGCACAGGGCCTTTAATGTGTAGCCAGAAGCACATGTAACTACATTATGTGAGTGGAAAGAATTTCAGTTATGATACAGAATTCAAGGCTTAGTCCATTCTTGTATTATAGCTTGATTTTTGACTCACATGGGAAGATTCAAGTCTTAAGTGGCATCTATCCTAAAAGCATAATGGACAGTTATTGTGGGGAACACTCGTACTCATATATATAGAGATATGTGGGGGATTGTTGGGTTTGTGGCCTTTTGTTTTGGTTTTTAGTCCCACATCGGCTAGAAAGGAATGTGTATCTCCATATATATGAGTCTTCTCTCTTTATGAAGATGCACATGTAGTGCACATGGGTGTGTGCCATGTGGGATTAATTATTAATGGTATAAAGGCTTAATCAACAATTAAGAAGCTGTAAGCTTTTTGCTCTTAGAAATTTATTTCCATGGAGCTAAGCTCCGTAGGAGCTTAGCGACTCGGACTCGGACTCGGACTCGGACTCGGACTCGGACTCGAACTCGACTCGGGCTCGGACTCGGGCTCAAGGGCTCATGAGGCGTAATGTGGCATTTTGTTGGCGCACTTTGCACTTAGCACGTCAGCATCGTCGCTAGGCGCATAGTACGCTTAAGTTGCGCTCGTTGCACGAGCCACTTGCGCAACCACGTTGTGCGGCCCGTTACGCGAGCCCACTTATGCTGGCCCAGTTACGCAGCCCAGTACGCAGCCCAGTACGCCCAGTACGCGCAGTGTGCGCAGCGTACACTGCGTGCGTAGAGTGCGCAGTGTGTGCAGCATACGCAGTATGCGTAGAGTGCGTAGTGTCCACGTATGTGCGTATGGCTGGCTGCATATTAGAGCGGAAACGGTTGCAGCAGTTGCTGCATGTTCAGGAGTGGTTCTGCTACTTCCCTAAAGTTCAGGCAACTGCTTGGCAACCGCTCCGTGGGCTATATATACAGGTTCTTTCCTCTCTCTGAGTGCTGAAGTAATCAGAATTCCAGGGAGAAAAACTCTAAGTGTTCTTTAACACAACAGAGTAGTGAGCGTGTTCTTTAACACAAACACTAGTACTTTTTAGTACGCGTGGGTTCTGTTACTTCAAACAGAGAGAGAAGAGTAGAGCCATTGCCAGAGGAGTTCGCCGTCTTCCGAGGAGTCAGAAGAGCAGGAGTGTTCCAAGGTTTTTCGTCAACCTTGCTGGTTCCTGGAAGCTGTTCGCAGAGGGCGAATAAAGCTTTGAGCAACGGTGATTATTCACCCTAGTATTTCCATCTCTCGCCTGTCATCCTTCTGTTGCCTTCAGTAGTTCTGTCAGTATCTTCTTTTTAGAAGGCACTACTGCCAGTTTCCTACGATCACAAAAATCTCTTTAGATTATTCGTGTATTACGATATCTTTTTAGATCTCGTAATTTGCAGAATCCTTCGGGATCTCTGTTGTAAAACCTTCTTTAAGGAATTGTATTTGGAACGTTGTCTTTACAACTGTTTCAGTTTCTATATTTTCCATCGAAAAGCGTGCCCCGGCGTTCCCGACAATAATAGCACTATCTTTCTCAATCTTGGGTTCCGGTATGCATCGAAGAATGGCTTCAAAAAGCGGTCCAAGATCATCTGCCAAATCATCTGGATCTAGCCCTGCCTTTCCTTTAATGCCACTTGCATATATCGCTTGAAATCGCACTGTTCATCTGTTGCATTTAGTTCAATAAAGAGTTCAAATATGAATTGATCACAAATTCTGGGCGAGCTGAAGGCCGGTCAATTTTGTTAACAACTACCACAACAGCATGCCCAAATTCTAATGCTTTCTTTAAAATAAATTTGGTCTGAGGCATTGGCCCTTCTACAGAGTCTACCACTAGAAGAACTCCTTCGACCATGTTGAAGACACGCTCAACTTCTCCACCAAAGTCTGAATGGCCTGGTGTATCAATGATGTTTATCTTAGTCCCCTTGTAGGAAATTGATGTATTTTTGCTGAGTATTGTGATTCCTCTTTCACGTTCCAGATCATTTGAGTCCATTATCCTCTCCTGCACGAATTGATTATCACGAAATACCTTTGCTTGTCTCAACATAGAATCCACCAAGGTTGTCTTCCCATGATCTACATGTGCAACTATCGCTATATTGCGTACATCTCTTCTAGTCATAAACTTCTTCTTTGCAACAGGGGCGGCTGGCTCCGTCGTCAGAGAGACGGAGCACCGGACGGACGCCGTGCTCCTCCGCGATTGCCTCCACCGGAGACCGGAACAGTTGCGTTGGCCGGTCACAGCCAGAGAGGAGGGGCAGAAGAAGGTGCTGCTGCGGAGGAAGAGGGCCTTCCCACAGTTAGGGTTAGGGTTATGGTTTGTGATGGGGCTACAAAAGCCTCCTGCTGCCATTTCCATTGTTGCGAGGGGGAGGAGGGAATGGATTTGGCAAGTGAGGCTCTGCGCTATATATATATATATATATATATATATATATATATATATATATATATATATATATATATATATATATATAGTAATTAGAAGAAAAAAATAGTAATTAGAACCTGATGTAAATACACATATAGGAACTAGAGGGTATTGTATCTAAAAGGGGTTAATAGTATTGTGTAAATTACAAAGGGATAAAGGATAGGTAGGGGCATCATGCATACAATAGTAGTATAAGTAGATAGGTACCAAAGGGGGTTACAAGCCAGAAGTTAGAAGCCTAATAGGAAGTTGATAGGATCGATATTTAATTTCCATTTATATCTGTTAATTTAGTTAATTCTAAAATATAGGTTTTGGAGACTTTGACTCAGCACTCGACTCGTACCCGCAGCTCAGGACCACAGAAAAGTACATATACTGATTGCTTTCGATTCCTGATAGTTTTTCTATTACATATTATACATATGCTTCTCCTGTTTGCTGACATGCTTGTTACACGGGACTAGTATCATGGATCCCTACATATTATATTTCTTGATTACCATTCACATGATTACCGTGTTCATGACTTGTTCGATTCCATGAGTACTAGTCAGGCGGAAAAATATCTTAGTAAACGTGTGAACTACCCTTTGCATCCTATTTGTCTTTCGTGGAGAATAGCAGCCGTACACGACACGTACAGTTGGTAGGATTTACCCCTTAACCGTTCATATGTCGAACACAATATTTCAATACACGTAGATAGTTGTCGATTCACTTATTTTACATTGTTTTCTTTCACCACATGCCATGTCACCATGTCTACATATTTTCTTTCTAGTTGCTATGTCTTATTGTAGATTTGCCTGTTCCTTTTCTTGCTATATCATGATGCATGTTATTTTCTAGTTTAATTCCTCATATGCTATTTTTATATTTTGTAAATTCTATCATGTTTTGAATAGCCTGTCATATGTGTGCTTGTTCCAATCCTGACTGGATAAACTATTTTAAGGTGATGAGTTAGAGGATTTTTGTACTACTTATTATAAGCATACTGCAGAGGCTGACCTTGGCATACCGGATGATCTGGATGTAACTTTAATAGAGTTGCCATCTATCGATGATAGTTAGTTAGATGATATATAGTTTTTGGCCGAATTTGTCTCCGGGGACCTTTTTAGTTATTTATTTTCATTTGACTACTATTTGAGTTTGGATCATTGGTTTGACATTTAGTAGTATTCGACTCTTTAAGATTATTTAGTTTTATTTTCCATCTGTTCTCTCTAGATGTGTTGAGTATATTTTGTTGCTCTTGATTCATCTATGAAATTGGAACTGGTATGAAATGTTTATATAAATTGCGTGGTTGTGTTTGATATACTGTGGAGGTTTAGATAGCGTTCTACTGCCGACACTGCGGCGTAGGCTGGACGTATCCACGACTCAATGCCTAAATTCTGGGTGCGGGTCATGATACCCATAGACTAATCCTCTTGATATTTATGAAACTAAAGCTTATTATAATATAAATGAAAGTAAATGATAATCCATAGCACAAGTGCATGCACACATGATAAAGGTAAAGGTACATAGACTAATAAAGTTAAAATATCTTACATAAACTTTGTATGTTTAATACAGCTTTACTAAGCTATCTACCATGCATGCTAAAAAAATGTCCGAGAGGTGTGAAAATAATTTGAGTAACAATCTTCTCCTTATTCTCTTGCTTCCTCGTAGCTATTCCTTTCATTTTACTATTGCTTGAAGCTTTTGTGACCTCTCTTATTTTGGGATGGCCATTTAGTAGACAAAATATTCTCTTGCTTTCTGTTTCCAAAGTCGAAAGGTCAAAAAAATATTTAGTAGACAAAAAGTCAGAAGAGAAAGAGGAGTAACAAATATAAGTAATAATTAATGAAATCTACGATTAAAAATATAAGTAATAACAAATTGTCGTTATCAATACATCACCAATGTAGAAATTTCATAAGAATTTCATTGCAATTGTTATTGAATACACAATGTTGGAATAATTTTTCGATTTCTTGTTGTTTTGATTTCTTCAACTGTTAGTTCACATTGCTTCTAATTGACATCAGTTTTTAACAAATATTCCACCTGTTTGCTACATCAGAAGTTGAATTCCTATTGTGTTATATTTGAATGGGTATAGTTACAAGAGTTGGTTTTGTATGTAAAAGAATGTAATGTATCAAACGGGATCATTGTAATATATATAGTTCATGATAGATTGTAAGCCAAGTATGACATGTATCAGAGAGATAATGAAAGTGTGTAATCAGTTCAAAAGAAATAAAAAAGAGAGAATACCATTGTGTTCAATTCTATTTATGCTAAATTGTCCGCTGATGCCTCAATTTCTGCATTTATGTTCCACTGCGTTATTGTCTATCTTATCTATTTTGTCATTGTACAGGTCTTGGCCCTATTAAAGCACAACTTAGGCTTGTATGAAATTACGCCCAAGCAAGGACGAACGGTTCTATAGCGATCAAAGTGAGGACAAACAATTATACAAAATTAGGGCGTGGCAAAGTTCACATGAAAAAAAGATACCTGATAACATGTGCTTTAGTTCCCGATACAAATACAGACGGTCACTTTTTCAATTCAAAAGCCCCTACTATGGTTACTCTAAAAAGGATCATCAAATAGCTAGTAATAGTTTTTGAATCTGGGTCACTAACAACAAAGTCAATGTTCCCTGTGATTGGAAGACTTCATAATCTAGCTCTGAGTTGATGTAATAATCTACAATACATCAGAAATTAATGACCCAGATCAATGCAACATCTCATAAGTAGCACAGTAACAAAATTCTAGGAACTAAAAACATGTTCCATTGGTGCTGAAGAAATGTCTAATACTATGCTTTACTGTATGTAACAAAATGAGTAAGAAATACCCTTCTGAAAAGTTACAGAGTAGTTGTCACCAGTTCTAATCTACCTCCACTATCATGTGACGGGAACACCAGGTTCAGATCCTCCACAGAATTGGGGGTTCTAGGTAAAAACCTCCCTAAGAATAAACATGAAACAGATTAATCCGCCTAAACCCCAATTGACTAGTCATAGTAATGAGATATTACCACCAAATTAGCAACTTCTAAATAAAAGAACAGCGTAAGCTACAACTACCATAAATGTTCATAATGAAACTAACATACAAAGAACCAATCAAAGCATCCAAATAGATCCAAAGCAATTACCAAGTAAAAGCTTTCGAACATATATTCTTATACCTTCATTTCGTATTATGGTCTAGTTGGTCCTTTGTACAGAAAGCAACTGGAAGACAAATGAAGTCGACACATATTAGTATTTATGTAGAATATTGCTTGTGATCTTCTATTTTATATTCCATCTTGAAGAATTTCCCTATTATGACTTGATTTCTATGCAATAAAGCATCATGAGTTAATATTCCTTACAATTGTTTTGGTTTCTGTGTTCATAAATTTCTTTAAAGATATCAAGTTCAAGATCATATAGTTATTATTCTCTTAGAAAGGCTATATACACCTAACATACTAAAAAATATGGTAATTACATCAGCCAAAGCCATAAAGTTCCATAGTTATATTAGAATTTCACCTAGTCTATGACATTTTCCAACTTGAGATTTCTACATGGTTCATTTTACCTTTCGGTGACTATCAAATTCTATATCAGGTTAGCATATAGTTTGGTGCTTTTGTACAAATTAATCACATGCCCAGAGCAATTCTATCCTAGAAGAAAAGAAGCCTAATTTCGATCACCAAGAGCTTTCGATTGTTGTAGAGTCTCTTTGGTAAGGTAAATATAGATTAAGTCCTCTAAAGGGGTATGACCGATATGATGAGTGGGTCGATAAAATTATGGCGATCAAATTTGAATCGAGCTTTATGGACGGTAATTCTTTAAGACATATGGAAGGAGATGTGGTCACCTGCCTAACTTTTTTTACCAGAGATCTCTACCCACTACGAGAAATGAAAGCGACGAACTTGAGTTGCAAACAAGCGAGTTTGACTCTGATTTAGATGATGTGGATTTTGCAACAAATTATTCATTAGAAGTAGATATAAAATATAATTCACTCTTTCGAAGACAAGTACTATTAAAGGGGTTGGTCCAAGGTTAAGACTAGAGGGATCAGGGATGTTTTACATGCTTTTTTCTTTAATTTGTCATCTCATTCTTAACATATAGAAACAATAACTTATACTTTTAGTTTAGATTTGATGTTAAGCTTTAGTCACTAATAGTACATAGGAGATGGAACAATATAACTTAGTCTATAAAAGAAGAATACTACTCAAAAGTGAAAGACTAGCGTATCATTACTAGTCGGTTCATTGCCATCAACTTTATCTGATACAAGTTTAAAATCATGTCTATTGAGCACCAATGGGGAAGAAACACCTGATATTCGTAAATAAGCTGTCAACAACATACACCGACTTAACATGTTAACCGTTTACTGGTCAAGTTATTCTTCTAAAATTAAAAACCACAAATTATACGACAGTAAAAAATGAATCTTTTGTGCAAAACAAATAGATGAATCAGATAACAAAAGGGAACACATGGAAAAAAAGAAATAAAAGAGCACCACTTAATACTAGACATGGAGCTTTTAGCTTAAACTTTGTTAGTCAATCAACTTTAAAAATGATTTGAACATATTCTAGTCATTCAACAGCACGATATTCATATTAGTTTAACCTAACATAAATCGTGATTGATAAGAGGTATACCCAGAGTGTCCTAGAACAATATTAAAGTGTCTGACATCTCAAGAAACATGAAATATGACCACCTCAATAGAGAGGCAAGAATTTAGTATCATTTAACATAAATCGCAAAAGATTGACCTAAAAATCTAGGTTACCCTCGTCAAGGAAGCACTACAAGCAAGCAACGTACAATAAGTTCTGACCTTATAAAGTAACAAACATGGTCTAGCATTGTGTACAAAGTCAAAAAAGCCAAACATTGCATTCTTATAAGAAGAAATCTAACATGAACGGAACCACTTTAACAAAAACGGAAGTGACTTTGATTAGTAGTCAACTAGTCATCAACATGAATATTATGAAATTTGGAACTAGGCCTCCTTTTGTTGTATTCTTCAAAGTCTGGAATTCAGAAGACTAATGAAAGCCTAAGCGTTGGGTTTGATGTTTATCATAAACAATCGTTTAAGAAACTCTACAAATAAGCTTGATGCTTTGTATAGGAAAATCAACCGTCATAGAGAATACTTTACAAAATATAAAGAAAACAAAATTTATTATGTTCATATGTGATGCAATGGGAGGACATATCAATGATATTAATATGATGCTTGGGTTTGGATTTTGCATTTAAGATGGAAATATATGTCAATAGTTGGGAGCACATGAAGAAGCTAATGACATACAAAGTAATGGCTTACATATAATGATAGGGGAAAGGGGTTGCTTCTCCAAGAAGTAACCTATGACCTATCAAGAGACATTCAACAAACATAATTGCTCTTGCTCCAACTACAATAATTTTTTCTTTCCTGGGGGTGCATGGCCCTAAGTTTATAGTTTCTTGACATATTAGCATCGATCGTTCCTCTGGCATCTTCAGAACTGAAATTCGAAAATCCAATTCTAAAATTTGCCAAATACAGAGAAGCAGAATTTTCAGAACTTGGTCGGAACTAAAATGCTGTCTATCCACCTCGTGATCGGCCTCAACTCGGGTCCGAATTCATTTAACCCAATACCTAATTATAGCCCTAACTCTATTGATCTCTCTTGGAATTTGTTTAACCGAATACCTAATTAACGCCCTAACTCTATCGATCTCACTTGGAATTCATTTAACCCAATACTTAATTAAAGCCGTAACCTAACACCTAATACAAAGAAAGAATTGAAAAAAAACTGAGGAAAGAGAGAACAAACAGGGAAGTGAGTCAACCTGGCTTGCAAACTCATTGTGATATCCTACGATCTCTATTATCCATCGAAATTATTTATGGGTTGAAAGAGTGCTTGAGATTACAAGTATCTTTCAAGGAAGAAGAGACAGTATGAAACAAGACTCTTTTCCTCTATATAATACGATTTTGAGCAGTACAACAAAAATCCTAACATGAAGGATTTGCTAATACAAATAAAGATTTCACGAAAGTGTGCCGATGAAGATCGGTTACTATAATTGATCCCTTTAATCTGTTGACGATCCGATACTTAGTAGCTTCTTGAAGTGATCTCTATGACTCTCTCCTATGCATCTGGTATCCAAATTGACGATGTTGATTTTGGTGGATTCGATCAGTTGATGACATAATCTCCTTCTCATTCTTTAGCGATCTCCTCAGTCATGTTGTCGATGATCCTCTCTCAAGATCGCTTCTCTTCTCCGATCTCATCTATCTCTGATATATAATCTGATGATCCTCTCTCCATATTTGATTTTGAAAGGGAAAGCCATAAAGGAGGTAATAATTATGAGGGGAAATCTTCTGCGTGGAAGACACCATCTAGGTGTCACAGCTAGTTAGGTAGACTGTTTAACCGCTCGGGCTGGTTGAGGCACTGATAGGGCAACCGTTGCTGTGGGAGCTCCGGAGGAGGACTTAAGGAACCTCGGATGTAATCGTCGGTTGTTATAATTATCTATCCATACATCTTGATCACAGGTGACATAGCACGTGCGAATATTTAAGATAACTGATTGTTTGAATGGTACGGTTGTATAATACGTGCACTATAAATGGGAGATTTGAATATGGGACATGATCTTTGATTGATGCATGGCATCGGTCGTAATTTTGGAGGGAATCTCCGATTTGAATGGGACAGTTATGACACACATCATAAACGTAGTATTAATCCTTCCAGTTATTGTCGACGGGGTTTGAGGTAGTCTAATTTAGGGCATGAACTAGTTTGTTTGATCAGGTCCAGGGCGCAGACCTGTTTGTGTTGATCTAATTCGGGGCACGAACCACTTTGTTATTGATTCAGTCTGGGATGCGAACCAGTTTGTTGTTGGTGAGGGAGGTAGTTCAGCCTGGAACTTCAGCCGTCTAACTTGACATGGAGACTGATGGACAGTTTGTGCTGTATGCCTCCTTGGCCGCATGGAGGCCTTTTGGCAGGGAAACTGCATAGTGTCAGGGCCACGTGTGAGCTGCTCGCATAGAGTCGTCTAGTTGCCTTTGGTTCTACAAAGGCGGTGTCCATCGGGGTACTGTGCTGTTGGGACTTGGCATCCTGTTGGAGGGGGGGCATATGGGCCTTCATGCACATTGTTTGGAGTGGCTTGGTCCGGAACGAGCCTAATTTTTTTATGTTTCTATAACACCCCCTTCAATGTTTTAAAACTTAGCGATGAGTTGGAATACTTTGAACGGAAGCATGGGCCTTTCAAGATCCTTTGGCCGCCCAGGTTCTAGTAGAGTTTTTGGGCTCCAGATGACATTGCTGAAGTAGCGTGTAGGCAACTCTAGAGAAGGGGGTTGAATAGAGTTTGTGTTTATAATGACCAACTAATAACTCCATGCTAAGTTAAAAAAACAACTACTAAGAGAATATACAATCAGAGAATAATAATGCGGAAAGTAAAAAAATTTAGAAGAACAAACGCAAACACAACGATATATCCTGGTTTCTCTTGTGGAGGACTAGTCCAGGCCCAAGAAGTCTTACTCAGAGTTGAAATCCACTATTTGTGAAATAGGGTACACATGTGCCTTTAGTCCGAAGAGCATGCCAACTTCTTACAAACACGAGCCTTTGAAGCGCTCGACTACTTTAACTTTGCAGATGTGAAACTTGGAATTTTCCAAGTGACTTCTTTTCAACTCTTGCAAAAAACTTCTAGCTGAATCGTACTAAGCACCTTGGGGCTTAGGAAGTTTTATGGTTAGAAGATTTGGAAGAGTAAGGCTTAGAGTATATAAGGCTTAAAAGATTGAAAGCTTAAGAGTGAGAGATGATTTGAAATGTGAGAAATCAAGCTCTGTTTATACTAGTCATGGGAGGCAGAGTTCGGCTAGAGTTCTGTCCTGAATATTCAAAAATTTGATCGTTATACAGCTCGTAGCAAGGTGTTCCTGAAAATCAGATTGCTGATTTTAAGGAGGCCGAGTTAGGCCCGAGTTCTGTCTTAGGCAGAGTTCAGCCCGAGTTTGGTCTGCCTCAGACCAGAAGCCCTATATGGTGTGGGTGTTTTAGTTTGGTTCAGGAATTGATCTGTTTGTATGGTAGAGTTTGGAGAGAGATGTCTAGGGGTTGAGTTGACACAGTACGACTCAATGTACACATTTTCTTAGACTCAATAAATTAAAAAATTACAGACTGAGAACAAATACATTTGTAATGCAATGCAACAGCTTGTGGACGACGTCTGTCTTGAACTTGATACGTTATATTGGATCATAGATGATGTTCTGTCTTGGACTTGATGTGTCGTATTGGATTATATCAGATATCAATTGTTAATTATCTAAATCAGGTTGACTGTGATCCAGTTTAGGTCAACAATCTCCCCCATTTTAATAATTGACAAAATAATATTTGTTTGTCTCAATATTCATACCTGGACACATGTTGAAGGAGAGAAAAAGTTTTGTACGTATGAAGTGGCTCCCCCATAAAAGAATATTTCCATCCGAAAGGATTTATCCAAGCACAACATACAGACAGATACAATGCATATACAATATCACATCAAATATTACATAGTATGCTATTTTTCTCTCCCTTTGTCATTTAGCAAAATAGTGCATAGCTCCCCCGTAAAGGGATATTAAAGTGAAAGAGCAAACACACAACATAACCATAACCAACCTTAATATTGAAACTAGCAGTCTGATAATCCAGTAGGTGAAATTTGCATACATAAACTATAAAGTGCATAAAATGAAACTAAAAAGCAGAGACATACTTAGAGTGCATTAGCAGCATCATAAAGTAGTAGACCACAGCCATCATGGAGCAGATAGTCTAAAATTGGAAATCATTGGCCATAAAATAAGTAGAACATATGACAGACTTGTGAATCATTATTCGGTATATGTGAATCATCTCTGGTTAGCGGTAGTCCAAAGACACTTGGCTCCGTGTCGCTTAGGCCTTTACACCTGGTTGACAGAAGGACCCTTTCGGCATATACCCAAAATAATATGACATATACAAATTTTAATTTAACAAGTATTTATGCAGGTACAATTTATTGTATGGCATTTTCATCCAAGATTCCTAATTCTCGACGAAGAAAGTTGAAACGCTCTTCGGCAAGTGGTTTAGTGAAAAAGTCTGCTAGCTGATGACCAGTGTTAATAAATTTTAGATTAATATGTCCTTGCAATTGATGATCTCTTAAAAACGGATGTCGTATTACTATATGCTTAGTACGTGCGTGACATATTGGGTTCTTGTCAAGCTAATAACACTAGTATTATCACAGAATATAGGAATGTGCTGAAAAGATAAATTATAGTCTGCTAGGATTTGCTTTAGCTACAAAATCTGAGCACAACAACGTCCTGCAACTATGTATTCAGCTTTGATTGTGGACATTACTATAAAGTTTTGCTTCTTGCTAAACCAAGAGACTAAAGCTTTGCCTAATAAATGACACGTACCGCTGGTACTTTTACGGTCGACTTTCATCTAGCAAAATCAGCATTCGAATAACCGATTAGTTCAAAGGATATAGTTTTGGGATACCACAAGCCTACTATAATAGTGCCTTTAAGGTATCGAAAGATACGCTTAACTGCGCTCATGTGTGATTCCTTAGGGTTGGCTTGATAACGAGCACATAGGCAAACATGAAACATTACATCAGGGCGACTAGTAGTTAAATAGAGTAAACTATTAATAATACCTCGATACTTACGTTGGTCAACCGGTTTGCCGCTTTCATCAGGTTCTAATTTATTGTTGTAGCTATCGGAGTACTGATTGGTTTAATGTTCTCAAGATCAATTTTCTTCAGCATGTCCTTTGTATACTTTGATTGACTGATGAAAACCTTTGTGGTTTTTGTTTAATTTGTAATACAAAGAATTCGTTAAGCTCCCCCATTATCCTTATCTCAAACTCATTCTGCATACACTTGGCAAATTCTTGGCATAATACCTCATTAGTAGACCCAAAGATAATGTCATCTAATAAATTTTTGCTAATAGAATTGTGTCATCAATAGATTTTATAAAAAGTGTCGTGTCAATCTTTCCATTTGAAATACCTTTTTCAAGTAAGAAAGTGCTTAGGTGTTCATACCAAGCGCGAGGGGCTTGTTTGAAGCCATAAAGAGCTTTCTTAAGCTTGAAACCTTGATCAAAAAATTTATATTTTTTAAAACTAGGTGGTTGTTTTACGAACACTTCTTCTTTAATAAAACCATTGAGAAAATCACTTTTGACATCCATTTGAAAGAGTTTGAAATTTTGGAAATTTGTAAAGATACAAAACATGCGAATTACTTCAAGCCATGCAACTGGAGCATACGTCTCATTGTAGTCGATACCTTCCTCTTGGTTGTACCCTTGAGCTACGAGACATGCTTTGTTACGTGTAACTAAACCGACCTTATTAACTTTATTACGAAAAACCCATCGAGTACCAATAATCGAATGGTTAACAGGTTTAGGAAGAAGTTCCCAAACCTGATTTCTTTTGAATTGGTTAAGTTCTTTTTGCATTGCAGATATCCAACATTCATCAGAAAAAGCTTCTAAAAGGTTTTTAGGTTCTATTTGGGATATAAATGCAGTGCTGGCTATAGAATCTCTCACAGATGAACGAGTACTTACTCCTCTTGATACCTCACCTATTACCAAGTTTTTTAGATGTTCTGGTGTGAAGCAGAACTTCTTTAGTAAGCTGTCCAGAGAACTGGTTCCAGATATTGTATCCTTAGGGGTAGGAGTTATAGATTTGATATGTACGTCATCGTCGTCTTCAAAAACAGTTGTTGTACTATTATTCTCATCAAAAGTAACATTAGCAGATTCTTTAACAATTACGGAGCGCTTGTTGAACATTGTATCCTTTACTCTTGGAAGCATATCCAAGAAAAATACCTTCGTCAGCTTTGGCATCAAACTTGCCTAAGTTGTTTTTGGTATTCAGGATAAAGTAGCGACAACCACACACTCTAAAATAAGAAATAATTGGAGTTCTACCAAACAAAAGTTCATAGTAAGTTTTCTTTGAAATAGGTCGAATCAAAATCCTATTCAAGACATGGCTTGTTGTACTTACAGCTTCTGCCCAAAAATATTTTGGAAGTGAAAACTGATTCAATATAACTTTGGCCATATCGCTACGATTTCTATTCTTCCACTCCACAACACCATTTTGTTGGAGAGATCTAGGACAAAAAAAATTCATGATCAAATTCATTTATATCACAAAACTTTTCGAAATCAGCGTTTTCGAATTCGCCGCCATGATCACTTCGGATTAAAGTAATTATGAAGCCTTTTTTCATTTTGTACATTTTTAGCAAAATTTTTGAAAACAGAGATAGTATCACTTTTGTTTGAAAGAAAGAAAACCCAAATAAAACAGAAAAAGTCATCAACAATCACAAAGGCGTAGAGTTTTCCACCAAGACTAGCTATTCTACTAGGACCAAACAAATCCATATGAAGAAGTTACAAGGGTCTAGTAGTACTTACAGAGTTGATGGATTTAAAAGAAGATTTTTTGTCTTAGTTTTCTCACATTCAGCACATACCGTATCTTTTTTGAATGTGATATCCGGTAGTCCTCTTACTAGCTTCTTGATTGAAAGTCTTGATATGGTATCCATGTTTGCATGTCCAAGACGCATATTCTATAGTAACCTTTCATTCTTGTGAGCATAGAGGCATCTTCCTGCATTGTTAGTATCTTTGAAGAGATAGAATATATATATATATATATATATATCTATATATATATATATATATATATATATATATATATATATATATATATATATATATAAGAAAACCCCCTTTTTATTAATCAAGGCTCGAAGACCGAAGCCAGAACAAGTATACAAGGCACAAAATACCGAAGCCTATACAAGTATACCACCCAAAAAGGGAAAAGAGGAAGGGGGATGCAATGGCCAACGAGAGCTAGAGAAGGAATGGGGACCAGAATGCCCTCGAGCTGTGGGTACACCGGGTGCTCCTTTTACGACATTGGCGAAAGACTTCCCGGATGAGCTGGTTGGCCGAATATTGGAGTCCTTCGTATCTAGCCTTGTTGCGATTCTTCCAAATGACCCACGTGGCGGCCGTTGCGACGATCTGGTGTCCGTAGAAGGCAGAGCCCCAGGAGACCGCAAGATCGTGGAAGCGCCCACTGCCCGGCTCAATTCTGCACAGATGGTTGAGGATCCTCCAGATGTGACCGGGCAGACCGCCCCGATAGAATATGTGGTCAATAGTCTCCATCTGACGGTCAGAGCAATAATTGTATGCAGATGCTAAGCTGATCCCCATGGTGTTAAGTATCTCGTCATTTGGCAGTTTCTTCCTTATGATTCTCCACATAAGGAAGGACCACTTCTTAGGGATGCAAGAGTGCCAATAGGGGCAATGGAAGGGTTCGGGTTCCCATTAACTCGGACAGCGCGTCTAGCCGACCGCATAGAGAATGCCCCCGAAGTCTCGAGTGACCACCTCTATCCATCCGTCTCGATGCCGATTCTAACTCTGCAAAGGCGGATGCTCTCCATAGTATCATTTCTGGACCAATCACGGATCTTGTCCCAGTTCCATTCGTTACTACTGAAGTCCCACAGGTCGCTGATCCTGCAGTTTTTAGGGGTCTCCGTGATACTCGGGATCATGCTATCCCCAATCCAACTCTCCAGGAAAGAGTCCGAATCACCGTCACCCAAATGGAGCCTGATAACAGGTTCGGCGCTGTCTCGCCCATCAAGAATACGATGCCACGCCGCCGAAGATCGACTGTTGGAGATGGCAACCGATGGGTGAATGTGCTTGAAGTATCTGGCCTTCATATACCTGGTCCATAAGTTGTTGCTAGTCCGAAGATTCTACCACAGTTTCAACGAGAATGCTTTAACGATGTGGGAGAGTTTGGTAAAGCCTAGGCCCCCTTCCTCGGTAGGGTGCGCCATAGAATCCCAACTCGCCCAGTGATGCTTGTCTTGGCCTTTGTCCTGCCCCCAGAAGAAGTTACAAAAGGTCTGTTCGATCAAGGTCAGAACCTTCTTGGGTGGGGAACACATAGCCAATGTGTGAATAGGGATAGAGGTGAGCACATGATTGATGAGGATCATCTTGCCGCCAGGGGATAGAGTGGCATTATGCCAACCCTCAAGTTTTTTCCTGATTCTAGATATTAATTCCTCGAAGATGCCTGAGTTTGATTTCTCGTACAGAAGGGGACATCCCAGGTATTTGAAGGGCGGATGGGCTACCTTGAATGATGTTAAGTTGGAGAGGCCGCAGGCGTACTCTCGATTGAAGTTGTGGTGGGCGTAAATAACGCTCTTGGCGGGATTGATTTTCTAACCGGAGCATCTGGAGTATCTCTGCAGTGTATGGTGCACCACTTCCACCACGCCAATTTCCTCGGACGAGAATATAAGAACATCGTCGGCGAAGGCCAAGTGGGTGATGAAGGGACAGCCGCTAGAGGTGTGATAGTGCTGGAAGTTGGGGGTGTTAATCATGTTATTAAGATTTCTGCTCAAATCATCGGCCGCAATGATGAAAACAATAGAGAAAAGAGGGTCGCCTTGTCTGACTCAGCGAGTGGATTTGAAGAACCCTTCGGCCTAACCGTTGATAACCGTAGAGAACCACGAGTTGCTAATGGATCTCCACACAGTGTTGGTCCAATTTTTCGAGAATCCGAAAGCTCTGAAGACCCAGATAATAAACTGCCAGTCCATTCTATCATAAGCTTTCTCCATGTCGAGTTTGATAGCGATGTTGCCCCCTCTTGCTGGAAACTTCATGCAGGTGATTAACTCTTCAGCTAGCATGATGTTGTCCTGGATATTTCTTCCGCGAACAAAGCCGCTTTGCTCCTCGGAGATGATCTTTGGAAGAAGTCCGGCCATTCTGGTTGCAATTATCTTGGATATGATCTTGTTTGTGAAAGTGCATAGACTGATGGGACGAAAGTCTCGGAATGATTCAGGGTTTAAATTTTTCGGGATAAGGATCAGCTTGGCGCTGGAGATGGCTTTGGGGTAAGTGGCTCCCTTGAAGAATGCGATGGCCGCCTCAGTGATGTCCTGTTTAATAATGTCCCAGCAAGTACAAAAAAACACCCCCGAAAAACCGTCCGGTCCGGGAGCACTGTTCGCATCCAGGCCCCAAACAGCATCGGTCACCTCCTGCACGGTGGGGAGCAAGTCTAGCTGAACATTGTTGGTGTCGCTGATGAGATGTGGTATGTGATTCAGGAAGGAGTTGTCTTTGTGAAACGTCTCTTTGGAGAATAACTTGGAGTAGAACTCCACAGCGGCCGCTTGGATGTTCTTTTGGTCAGTGATGATGTTCCCTATTTCGTCGGTGATTTGATGAATCGAGATCTTCTTTCTGCGTCCTTTGACGCAGTCATGGAAGTATTTTGAGTTTTTATCCCCATCGCTGTCCCATTTCAATCTCGCTTTTTGCTTCCAGAAATCAGTCTCCACTTTGATCCTAAATTTGAGCATAGCTTTGGTAAGATTCATGGCCGTCCTAGCCGTCGGCGATCGATCCCAAGCGAACCTAGCCTCTGCCCGAGAGACGTCGTCCTCTAATGAAAAAAGGCTTCATAATTACTTTAATTCGAAGTGATCATGGCGACGAATTTGAAAACGCTGATTTCAAAAAGTTTTGTGATATAAATGAATTTAATCATAAATTTTTTTGTCCTAGATCTCTCCAACAAAATGGTGTTGTGGAGTGGAAGAATAGAAATCTTAGCGATATGGCCAAAGTTATATTGAATCAGTTTTCACTTCCAAAATATTTTTGGGCAGAAGCTGTAAGTACAATATGCCATATATATATATATATATATATATATATATATATATATATTTTAAACTGTTACCTTTATTGATAAAGAGGGCAATGAGTACATCCGACCTCATGGTAACAAAACAGAAAAAGAAAATGGAGTAAAAACACTACTCAAAAGCCCAATGTGGAATAGCCGGAAGATGACGACAGCTCGAAAGCGATTTCCGAAACTGTCGCTTCACCTCCCAAACCAAGAAGTCTGACCCGGCACCACGCCCTTCATATCGGTTCTTGTTCCTGTTCTTCCAAAGCACCCAAATAATCGCACCAGCCAGTGATCTCCGATGATGACTGCCCTGACCCCGCCACCACCTTTGAAGAAAGACCAGAAAGTCACTACGCATCCGTGCCTTGAAGAATCCCCGAAAAGCAGTTCAAACCGTTATAGCAAGATCCCCGTAGAAAAATATATGCTGAAGGTTCTCACCATGCCCAACCTGACAGCAATGGCACCTGGAAGCCAGATGGAATCCAATCTTCTGAAGAATGTCATCAGTAGGGAGCCGGTTGTGACACACCCGCCACATCAAGATGTTCCACTTCGTCGGAATACACTTGCCCCAAATATTGGAGAAGAGTGATGATGTAGGGTGGGAGATCCGACAACATCTCCAAGCCGCAGCCAACGTGAAAGAGCCTTTTCGCTCACCCCAAACCAGAGAATCAGGAGCCGAAGAACATGTCAGATTCGCCTCTCTGAGCTGCCCCGCTGCCTCTGCTCCAAAGTGTTCCGAGAATAGAGACAGATCCCAGCCAGTGTCTGTCCAAAACGATCGAATAACCAGACCACCATTATCAGAATTCCTCGCCCGAGAATCTCTGATCTTTCTTCCCCTCTCCGAAAGAGCCCGAACAATCACCGTACGTTGGAGAAGAACCACCCTTCTCCCGACCAATCTAGCCGACCTTCGAAGCTCACCAGTGCCCAAACACTGTGAAACCATCAAATCAGCACACTTCCTCCCAACCCGGTCCCCCATGCTGGCCACAGAATGTCCCGTCCGGCCGACATCAGCAGACTCTCTCGCATGTGTACGACTCTGCCCCCGATTCCGTCTCCCCATTCCACGCCTGGTCCCTGAAGTCGCACCCTCAGCCGATGGAATAGCAAAACTATCCAACCGAGGACCCTCCGGAATCTAATCCTCACACCTCGCTGAACCCTCACCACGTCCAAGTCTATACGATATAAGCGGTTCTGCCAATTTCCTTCTCCTCAAAATCCGTCGCCAAATATGGGAGCACTTGGAAGTCATAAACGCATCACATGGATGACGCTTACGAAAATATTTCGAATTAAGAAGCTCCACCCAAAGACCCTTCCCATGCCTCAACTTCCACCAAAGATTCATAGAAAAGGCATCCATAATATCATTCAGGCACTTGATCCCGAGACCTCCTTCCGACTTGGTCTGAGTAACGAACCGCCATGCCAGCCAACTCCTCTTAGCCACCCCGTCCTTGCTACCCCAGAAGAAAGCCGCAAACATCCTCTCAATCGTCCTGAGAACGGCCCAGGGAGGGCAACATGCAGCCAATGTGTACATAGGGATAGATGAGAGTACATTCTTAATAAGGACCAACTTACCCCCAGGAGACAGTATCTTGTTCTGCCAACCCGTCAGCTTCGAGCGGATTTTATCCAGCAAATAGCTAAACATCTCCGCATTCCTTCTCCCGCAAGTTAACGGGCAGCCCAAATAAGAAAACGGCAAGGTACCTGGACTAAATCCGAATAGAGTGGAAATAGTCTGAGCGCGATCCTCCCCCAATGGTATCGCAGTATAAAAGGCAGATTTGGAATAATTAATCTTCTGTCCAGAAATAGCCTCATAACTATGCAAAACTTTCTGGAGAGGACGCAAACCAGCAATATCTCCCGAAGTGAAAATAAGAACATCATCTGCATAAGCCAAGTACGAGATACGCGGTCCCCCAATAGGAGTGTGAAATGTAGATCTCCTATTTGATTCTTGCAGAAGCTTGAGGTTCCGGGAAAGTACCTCCGCAGCAATAATAAAGAGAGCCGGGGATAGAGGATCCCCCTGCCGGATCCCTCTAGACGCCGAGAAAAAAAGCAGTAGGAGCGCCATTGAGTAGAATGGCATACCGGGTATCTGCCAGGAGACGATAAATAAGATCACAGAAGACCTCATTAAAACCAAATCTCCGAAGAACCCTCAGGAGGAAATACCAATTGACTCTGTCATAGGCCTTCTGCATGTCCAGCGTAATAGCAACATTTCCACCATGGTTGGGTTCCCTCATAGAAGCCACCATATCCTGAGCAATAATGATGTTGTCCACAATCTCTCTCCCCTGAACAAAGGCACTTTGCTCCGGAGAAATAATTTTGGGAAGGTATTCCCGCAACCTGCAAGCAATAATCTTGGAAATAATTTTGTTACAGAAATTGCAAAGGCTAATAGGGCGGAAATCAGAATGGCTCCTCGGGTGCTCGACTTTAGGGATAAGAAATAAGAAGGTATCCGAAACGGACACCGGAAGGCGCGCACCCAAGAAAAACGAACGAAAGGCTTCCTCCACGTCAGCAGCAATAATGTCCCAACAAACTGAGAAGAATCTCCCAGAAAACCCATCCGGTCCGGCGCCACTAGCCGGGTCCATCCCCCGAACAATCTCCAACAGCTCCGCTCTGTCAGGACAGCGAACAAGATCAGAATTGTCCTCCATAGAAATAAGGCTAGAGATAACATCGAGGAAGGCATCCTCATCATAAATAGGCTCAGTTCTAAATAGCTTCGAGAAGAATAAAGATGCCTCCGTCGCTACCTCCGCAGTAGACCCAGTTTCGGATCCATCAGCCCGAATAATTTTCTGAATACCTGCCTTTCTTTGCCTGCTCCTGGTGCACTCATGGAAAAAACGAGTATTCTTATCTCCTTCCAGGTCCCATCTCAATCTAATTTTTGTTTCCAGAAAGATTCCTCAACCTGGACCTTTTGCTTCAATCTGGCAACGGCCTCCATCCAGGAAGCCCTTCCCCTCTCTGAAGGATGAAGCTCATAATCCTGCTCCGCCGCCAATGCAGCGTCCTCGGCCTGGCGGACGTCCTGAAAAACGTCTCCAAATGTAGCTCTGCTCCATCCGGCCAGAACATGCCCCGTCGTCCTCAAACACATTTCCAACCGCTCAAGCGCATTATAATGCCAACATGAATTCCACGCCCGAGCCACAATAGGTAGAAAGTCCGGATGAGAAGTCCAAAAGTCAAGAAAATGGAATCCTCTGCACAGAAGGGAAGAAGCTGGCTGGCTGGATATCAAAAGAGGAGAATGATCAGATTCTGCCCGGTTAAGATGCTCGCAAGAAACCTGGACACCATCCAGCCAACTACCCGTCACGAGCAGCCTATCAAGTCTAGATCCCTGGCGATCAATCCCCGTCTGCCCGTTTACCCAAGTATAGATGCTACCACTAAAACTAACATCGGATAACCCGACAGCCAACTGGAAGTCAAGGAAGTCCGTAATGGCCCTCGTGTCAGGAGAACGGCCTCCAAATTTCTCATCCGACGAAGCAATGATATTGAAGTCCCCGCCCACCGCCCAGGGCAAGGCAATGTCCCTGGCTTGGACGTCCAGAAGATGACTCCACATAGTCCTCCTCCCCTGTCGAGTCCCTGCACCATGAACAATCGACAACCGTACCGGTACCGAAAAATAGCTCAAAGAAAGCTGCACCGTGATAGCCTGGTCACAGGAGTCAATACAATTGACCCCAAGACCCGACTTACAGAAAATCCAAATATTGCCCTTATCATTGCAAAAGCTATCATCAAAACCCAACCTCAGTTGATAAGAAAGAAGCTTAGAGGATATCACCTTGGGTTCAACAATGGCAAGAACCTGAATAGAGTTGGTCCGACACAAGGACCTGAGACGGGATAAAGTAGCTCTGTTCGCCATCTCCCGAACATTCCAAATAAGGAATTTAACCATGGACCCTTTTGGGGTCCCGCCCAACCCGGAAAGCATGCGATCGAAGAAGTCGATCCGACTGAGGTACAATCGACTTCCTCCATCTACCAGCCGCCTTCTTATAAGGAACCATCTGCCAGTCTTCTTCTCGTCCCTCGGAGATAGAGGTGGAAGGTCTATCCTCGGGCAGAAAAAACCATATTATCACCCGGAGCTGAGTCAAAACCCCGGACGGATAGATGGCCATAACCGGCCTCCTCCCACACCACCAAGCTACGAACCTCAGTGTCAGAATCAGCCGCTATAACTCCCTGTCCCAGCTGGCTATGGATAATAATCGGAAGATCCGATAAATCAATAGGTCCAATGCCCCGCTCAGGGCCCAACTGCCCATCCAAGCTAGAGCCTGGAGCGCTGCGTCCCTCTATCATGGGTCGCCCGTCATCCAACCATAGAGCCAGCTGGCTCGAAGAAGACTCCCCCACGTGCCAAGAAGGCGGAACGGAATTCGCGCGATTACCATTACTCCCGCGCAATCCGGGCTGCGAAGTCCCCGTGCTATCATCACGCACCCCGATACGCCTCCACATCTGCCATGTCCCTTTCCCTTTTTCGTGCCTAGATCGTCTCCTCCGACGACCCCGGCTAATCTTACGGCCACCCACCGGGCCGTCCTCCTCACGCACAACGCTTGGAGCAAGGCCGTCGGGGATGGACAGACTATCAGCAACTACCACGGAAGACGGCTCCATCTGGGGTCGCTTACAAGCACTCTCAACGTGACCATAATGGCCACAAGAGACACAATAGAGAGGCCTCCGCTCATAGACAACAGGCTGCGATCGAACACCATCAGACAGCTGGAAGAACACCTCATGTTGAAGTGGTTTGCTGACGTCCACTTTAACCAAAATCCTGGCCACCCCGGCCTAGAAAAGGACGTCGTAGCCCGATCAGTACTGAGCGGAGTGCCAAAACCAGATGCGATGGAAAGAACCGCATTGGTATCAAACATGCAGTGGGGAAGCCCGGGGAAGGCCACCCAGATGGGAACCCGAGGGTCCGCTTTCATCGGCGAAAAGTCCACCGACGACCTGAATATCACCATCGGAATCCGACCAACGAACCAACAGTCCTTAGACCGCAGCCGAAGAAAGTCACTCTCGACGTGAGGCCGTATAAGGACGTGTCGATCATCAATCGCCTTCACATCAATCAACCCCCTGAAACCTCGCGAATCAAAGGCCTTTCTAATAGCCTCAACCGGGAGTCTCCGTCGAGCAAACTTGCCAATAAGATCTAGCCCACACGACGCCGTGAGAGCCTCCATATCCGACTGAGAGAAAATAACAACCTTTTGGCCACCCGAAAGAATGGCCGGTCGGAAATCCACCCTATGCGAATCGCCCGCCGCCGACGTCGCGGGTCCACCCACCACCGCAGCGAATGACCTCGTCGGGCCATCCGTTCCTCCACCTTTTCCAGTCGACGGGTCCACCGCCGATGCCAAATGGTCCACCCGTCGTGCCACCTCGCCCCGAACCGGAGACCCCTTCGGGGAAGGGACTAATCCCCCTACAACCGAAACGTCCCCATTGCCGTCCATTGGAAGACCAGTAGGGCCAGAACCCCCCACCGCTGGACCAAAGCCATGGGGGACTGGGCCAGCTACTCCCGCCGCTCGACGGCCCAGGTGACCGGAGCCTCCCGCAATGCCCTGGGGTGCCGAGACAACATCCAACCGTTCACCGCCGATTCTGCCAGCAAGCCCGGTCGGGTCGCCACCCTGGACGACGCCAACAGACAAGCACCGGCCAGGATGGCTGGTTCCTTCCGCCTGGGAACCATCCGGGGGGGGGCGGAGCCCCCCGCCGAATCAAGCAGCACACGCCTATGAAGGACGTCTGCGGGAGCCCTAGCGAGTAGAGCCCGAGAGCCCCGATCCATAGAGCCCCCCACCACCGGACCACGGGGGGCGGGGCCGGCGACACCAGCCGCTCGACGGCCCAGAAGGCCGGAGCCTTCCGCAACGACCCGTGGTGCAGGACCACCCCCCATCCGTTCCTCGCCATTTCCGCCATCGGGCTGGTCACCACCCAGTCCGTCACCAGCAACCAAGCACCGGCCAGGATGGCCGGTTCCCTCCGCCCGAGAAACATCCGGGGAGGCGGAGCCCCCCCGCCGGATCAATCAACATGCGCCAAGGATCGCCTACGGAAGAAGGAACCCTATATATATATATATATATATGTTATCTTTCATTATCCCTTTAAAAGTGATGTCTCCAGATGATCTATCATATATAGAGCATTTATTTTTTCCAAAGTTAATATCATATCCATTGTCAGCAAGATGACTAATGCTGAGCAAGTTATGCTTTAACTCTATTACTAAACAGACATCTTTAATTACAGGAGGGAGAGGATTACCAGTAGTACCGTTACCTATAATATAACCTTTTAGATTCTTGCTGAAGGATACATATCCTTCCCTTTTCATCGATAGTGTTACAAAAAGATTTATATTTCTAGTCATATGTCACGAGCACCCACTATCGAGATTCTATTTGCTTCTAGAAGATGAAGGAAGGTCCACCTACATCACGAGTAGATGTGACCTTTGGTACCCAAATCCTTGAGGGTCCTGAAATATTAGTCTTCGGTACCCATACATACATGTTTAAATCAACTAATCTTCTGATTCTATATTATGGTGAAGCGTGTACATATTTACCAGAGTAGTAACATGTACCATGTATATTTGTGTTAGGAGTAGGATGATAATAATGTCTATATGAGGGTGATTGTCGTACTATATGAGAATATGTGTACATAGAAGCATATTTGTGTGCAGCATGTGTGTATATTTTTTCTTATGTCGTGTACTCTTGTGTTGAGCAGTCTTATGTCTCTTGTATGTGCTGTGACCGTGAGACTGAGTTTGAGGTTGAATAACCTGTTTGCCCAGCCCGATCTCTAATATTTTAGAGACAGTATACATTTTATCATATTTGGCAGTCAAAGCACTATTCTTATAGCTGCAATATTATATTTTTTCTTTTCTGTAATTTCTTTATTGAGCATGGTAAGATCATGTTTTTGTTTCTCAATACATGATTCAGCATTGTGTAAGCTTAATTTAAGTTTGGATAACTCCTCAGTGTTATATGTGGGTGATGTGTCTCTAATATTATCAAGTAAGCATGATAGTGCATAAATCTCAGCTTCATGAGTCTTAATCTGATCCTTTATATGTTTGTATTTACTAAGTAATTTCTTATGATCTTCAAGTAGATCACTAAAAGAATCTCCAAGTTCATCAAAAGTAAAGTCATCAAGTGGATCATTTGTTACCTTGTCGGAAGTTGCCATTAGGCAAACACTTGTAGTATCTTGGGCAGTATCCTCTTATTCTTCTGAGTCACTGGCTTCGCTTTCATGCCAGATGCTTGTGTTGGCTTTCTTTCGAGAAGATGGCTTCTTGTATGACTTTTCATATCAACTCCCGTTTCTTGCTACAGGGCAGTCTTTCTTGACGTGTGCCGTCTTCTTACAACTGTAGCAGATAGGCTATTCATCGTCATCTTGTTGTTCCTTCTTCTTTCAGTTGAATCGTAAGAACTTTTTGAAGTTGTAAACCATGAGCGCTTGATCATCACCTTCGGAGTCATCATCGTCTGTTTCATCTGAAGCAGTCTTTTGGCGATGAACTCTTAGAGCGATTTCTTTTTTCCTTTGGAGCAGATTCTTCAAAGTCCTTGAGGTCAAGCTCATACGTCATTAGCTTGCCCATTAGAGTCTCCAGAGACATGGTAGTGAGATTGTTGCCTTCGATGATTGCGACTTTAGGGTTCCAGTTCTTCATTAGACTCCTTAACACCCTGCGTATCTTCTCATGGTTGGAGTAGCTCTTTCCAAGAAAAGATAGAGGATTAACGATGTCGAGAAATCTGGTGAACATTTTTGTGATCGTCCAGTTAGGCTTCATCTTGAATGCTTTATACTCCTGTGTTATCCAACTAATTTTTGATTCCTTGACTTGAGTGGTTCCTTCATGAGTCACTTATAGAAGCTTCCATACTTTGTGTGAAGTGGTATACGTAGATACCCTTTTGAATTCAGTCCTATCTATAGCACAAAGGAGAGCATTAATAGTCCTAGCATCCAGACTAGCCTGTTTCTTTTCTGGATCAGTGTATTTGTCATGTAGTTTCCATCAACTACAATTCTAGCAGGCTTTTTATAACCATCTGTAACTATGGTCCATAAGTCAAAGTCTAGAGATTTCAGATAGAAACTCATTCTTGTCTTCTAGTAGGTGTAGTTGGTTCCATCAAATAAGGATGAGCTTTGAGTAGAATGTCCTTTAACGTGGTTGGTGAAAATGGGTTGTGTGGTTGCCATAGATCAGCTCTAGGGTATTAATCCTTTATCAAGAGACCAGATCTCTGATACCAATTGAAGTAGTGTGTAGGCAACTCTAGAGGGGGGGGGAGGCAGAGTTCGGTCAGAGTTCTATCCCAAATATTAAAAAATTTGACCGTTGGAGACCAGAGCTCTGATACCAATTGAAGTAGTGTATAGGCAGCTCTTTTTAGCACATTCCTAATTCCAGAAAACAACTAATAAGAAAATATATAATCAGAGAATAATAATGCGGAAAGTAAAAGCGTTTAGAAGAACAAATGCAAACATAGCGATATATCCTGGTTTTCCTCATGAAGGACTAGTCCAGGCCCAAGAACCCTTGCTCAGAGTTAAAATCTACTATTTATGAAATAGGGCACACATGCCTTTAGTCCGAAGAGCATGCCAACTTCTTACAGACACGAGCCTTTGAAGCGCTCGACTACTTTAACTTCACAGATACAAAACTTAGAATTTTTTCAGTGACTTCTTTTCAACTCTTGTACAAAACTTCTAGCTGAATCGCACTGAGCACCTTGGGGCTTAGAAAGTTTTGTGGCTAGGGAATTTGGAAGAGTAAGTTAGAGTATATAAGGCTTAGAATATTGAAAGCTTGAGAGTGAGAGATGATTGAAATGAGAGAAATCAAACTTATTTATACTAGTCAGGGAGGCAGAGTTCGGTCAGAGTTCTGTCCCAAATATTAAAAAAATTTGACCGTTGGACAGCTCGTAGCAAGGTGTTCATAAAAATTAGGCTGCTAATTTTAAGAGGCTAAGTTCGGCCTGAGTTCTGCCTTAGGCAGAGTTCGGCCCGAGTTCGGTCTGCATCAGACCAGAAGCCCTATATGGGTGTGGGTGGTTTGGTTTGGCTCAGGAATTGGTCTATTTGTATGGTGGAGTTTGGAGAGATATGTCTAAGGGTTGAGATGACACAGTATGACTCAACCTACATATTTTTCTAGAATCAATAAATTAAAAAATTACAGACTGAAAACAAATACATTTGTAATGCAATGCAACATCTTGTAGACGACGTTTGTCTTAAATTTGATACATTGTATCGGATCACAGATGATGTTCTGTCTTAGACTTGACGTGTCGTATTGGATCATATCAGATATCAGTTGTTAATTATCTGAATCAGGTTGACTGTGATCCAGTTTGGGTCATCAGTTGCTTTATCTAGGTATACTTCTTCTTTGAAACTTGCCAGGCTAAGAAGTTCTTGGTTGACACTTGTTTCAGGCTTTAATGAAATCTTGCCTCGAGTTCTGTTCTCCTTTCGTCTGGGAGATATGGGATCATGCTTTGGAGAGAATCGAGGTGTCTTTCTTCGTTATAATTGCTCCTTGCCATAAATGTTGGAATTTAAAGAGTCGATGGCCCCTCTTATAAAAAAGGGTCATCGTCTTTGAGTTGCTATCCCATCCATGGCTCCGAAGAGGATCTCTAGTTATAGGCGCTTTAGGAGGTCGAGGAAGATGGGTTCTGTTGGCATTGCTGGTTTTGCCACCAGGCCTATGGTGACGCTTCCTCCGTCGCCTTCCCCTGAGTCGAGAAGGAGAAGGCCGAAGGAGGGGGAGTTGGTGCTGGCTTATTATATCTTGACACTTTTCGACATTAGCATGGAGAAAATTACTGACCATTTGGGGTGATGCCGAATTTGGACTCTCTTGGTTTGGACCCAAAAGAGAGGGAGATGAGGTAGGGGCTGGTGAAGGAAGCTTTCCTTCGGTTGTGCCGACGTTCAGACGTTCAGTCCCGTCGGGACATAGCGGGCGTCATTAGCGACTCCGAATACTCCTCTTCTTAGGGGTCTTTTTTTTGTCAGGCCATCGTGGCCTTTTTTTAACCCCACTCTTGTTCACGAAAGCTTCTCTTTTTAGCACACTCTGTTTGCTATGCTTGAACTGTCGATTTTTGCTCTATGTTTTGAGAAACGTCTATTAGAAGGAATATTTGGAAATTAGAGGATGTCCCTGGGACAATAGAATAGGGTTTAGTGGACCTTCATATCATGTCGTAGCCAAGATGGGTACGGATAACAAGGGGAAGTGAGGGATGTTATCAGGGATCGTACGGGTGTGATCGTCAAGGAGGAATCTTTTGCTCAGGTATATGGACATGACAAGGTTCCTAGATTATGCTACTGCTTTTAAGATGAGTAGCGTGGGAAACTTGCTCAGAGGTGATATGGATGTGGCAAGTTTCAGAGAACATAATGCTGTCTTGGTGAGCAGCGGGGATATCATGCTCAGAGGTAATGTGGACGTAGCATGTATCTATGATCAGAGCTATTTTAAAGTAAACAACGAGAGTATTTTGCTCAAAGGTAATATAGACATGCAAAAGTACATCTTTTAATTTGAAAAATGACTTAGAGGTGATGTAGGCGTGGTCATTTTTCGAAGAAGAAAGTCAAAGGTGATATGGACGTGACCTTTTGATCATGATGCCCTTGGAAAGGGTGGTAGAGGGTACCTTTGACTACTGGGGTCAATAGGTGGGATAACCTTGGGGCAGCTGGGCCACATGACGGTGTTTGATAAGTGTTTCTGAGTACCAGAATGAGATGGTTTGCCTTATGCATCATATTTTGTCATAGCTCGAGGGGATTGTCGGTACTGGTGCGCATGATTTGCTCAGACATAATATTTCTTCAGAAATCTGCTATTGATGAGCTCATCATCATATCTCCGTTTGGGTGGGAGAGTCTGTAACTGCATTTGGTATACACCGACTCCACCACGTGAAGTCCCTCCCATTTTGGTTGGAGTTTTCCTTTCATTTTGTGCGTAAGGGTCATTGATCTTCTAGCAGCTAAGACCAGATCGCCGACTTAAAACGAACTTTCTTTGACCTTTTTGTTGAAAGCCCCGACGATGCGTGCTTGATATAATTCAATTTTTTGTTGAGCCTGGAGGCGTTTCTCGTCTAGGGATTCCAATTCCTGGAGCCCATGCGATGATTATCCTCCTCAGTGAGTTTGTTTGAGAGGGCCACTCAAAGGGAAGTGATCTGGATCTCTAGCGGAAGAACTTCTTCGCTTCCGTAAACGAGCGGAAAGTGTTACCTATCGGAGTTCGGACGGTTGTGCAGTATACCCAAAGACATTCATATAATTTTTTATCCCAGTCACGTTTGTTGGTCAAGACAAACTTCTTAACAGCTTGATAATTATTTTGTTCAAAGCTTCTGGTCAGCCATTCGCAGCTGGATAATATGGGGTTAAGGCCACATTCTGATCCGATGTTTTTTGCAGAACCGGTAGAATTGTGGCTCACGAGTTGAGGGCCGTTTTCGTGGATGATGCGTCTTGATATCCCAAGTGGAAGACCATATAATGTTTAATAAAAGCAATTACATTAGATGCTTTCACTTCTACTAGTGGTATGGCCTCCACTCATTTCTAATTGTAGTTGGTTATGGCGAGGATAAACCGATGCCCTCTTGATGACGGCGGGGCGATTGGCCCAATAATGTCCATTACCAAGGCTTCGAATGGACAAGAAGCTATCATTAGATGGAGGAATTCTGAAGGTTTATGGATGAAATCTACTTGGATTTAGCAATCTTGAATTTCATGGCATAGTTTATTGCGTCTGCGACCATTGTGAGCAAATAGTCGCCCATGTGGCGGATGCGATCTTACAGTTTTGGACCTGGCTGATGTGCCCCGTATGTTTCGTCATGTACCTCCCGGAGTGCTTGTTCAGCCTCTTGTTCTGATAAGCATCAGAGCAGGATTTTATCATAAGGACGCCGGTATAGATTTTTAGTAGCCGTATCATAGTCGAATTAAATGGATTTTTCTGACAGATGCCACTCCCTCGGTCTTCTGGAAGAATTTTGTAGACTGCATAGTCAGTGAGGGTAAGCCTCCAATGGATGGTGCTGATATTCGTCTAAAACAGCTATGTCCTATTTGTAGACCATCTTTGGCATATATCAACTCTCAGTGAGTTAACGTGACAGGGCGTTGACCTTTAGCAGGGATAGCTAGTGACGTTGCCAGGCCAGCGAGGGTATTGGCTTCGCTATTTTGGAGCCTGGGTACGTGCAATAAAAATTACATGAAAGTTTTCATGGCAAACTTCAGATTCCCCTCATTTGATTTGTTATCAGTTTAGAGTCTTCATTAGCTTTTTGATAGTCTGTTCCTACTTTTCTAGCCAGTTGAAGTCCCATAATGAGACCATTATATTCTGTCTGTTATTTGAACATGGTTTCACGACCCGCACCCATTATAAGGGTACGAGAAGTGGGTAGGGCCAGCCTACGCCGCAGTATCGACGGTAGAACGTTGTCCTAGGTCACATATCTAACATAATAACCATACCTGTATAATGATATATACTCCAAAAGGAGGACAATATAAAGGTACAACTCAATCACAGCATCTAAGGTAGAAAAAGAGAAAAGATGTAAAGATAAGATAAAGGAATAATCTCCAACCAACTACAAATGAGAGTAATATCTGAATATACAAACATCACCAATATCCAAAAACTGAAAGTACATGAAATAAGACAACTAAAGAGAAACTAGTCTAGAGATCTAATCTAGATAATAGGCAAGTCCTCAGCGACTGTAGGATCCTCCTGAGGGTCCAAGTCACCAGTGTCATCCAAGCCTGTGCCATAATATGTAGGACAGAACTCCTCTTCATCACCTGTAATATTTTCAACAGTCCATCAGACGCGACGAAATGATATATCTCACGCAGTTTATATCTTGACAAAATATAACGCATGTGATCGTTAGATACATGAAATACTTTAA